>CAJUYG010000867.1:160022-202770 GCA_910591675.1 Galerucella calmariensis | reverse complement strand
TCTACAACATTGACATGTAAATTTTTTAGATTAGCTGATTATTTTCCGAATCTGTATTATAATTTTATGTATATTGCTCACTGTTGCTCCTATATGAGAATGCCGAAATTATTTATATAAAATTCTACCTTATATAAAGGAATTAATTTATCAATTATCTATTACATTTTAGTTTTTAGGTAGAATTACTTACTTTTTATAGGAATACTAACTCAATCAGTCGCTATACAATGCTAATATTATTATAACAAATCGATTTACAGAACCGAACTTTATATTATATTTTTTCCTTAGATGTATTTCAGCTGTTGCAAATGCAACCAGTTTTAGATAATATGTATATCCTTTTGGTAGGTGAATTATCCAGAATCCTTCAGTAATAACAGTATCTGAATTTCTTTATGAAGTGAAAAAAAATTAAATTTGGTGCAATATCTATTTTTTTTTAAATTCTAGGTCTAGTAATTCCAACATGGATGATACTGCCACTGACATCATAACATACAGGGTGTTTCTAAACTCATGCGACAAAATTCAGGAGGTGATTGCTTGTATGAAATTAAGATGGGTTTTTCCTATAACAAAATTTCCTCAGCCCACCCTTTTCTGAGATATCACCCTTAAAAGGTGGTGACTAAGATTGAGTATTTTTTTCTAGCCGCACTTCCTGAAATTTTGTCGCTTGAATTTAGAAACACCCTGTATGTATTTCCTTATAATATTTCTGTGGGAAACTGTCAGTCCACGTTAATATTTTAGGTGTTTTTTTGCCGGTGTTAAAAAACACTTTGTTTTGTCTTAACCATATTTTTTCAAGCAGTAAAATTTTATAGTGAAATTTTTAACTATTGAACTGATGTGAGCGAAATATTGTACCTGTTATTTTTGCGATCTTTCTTCTTATTTTATTATAACTATTTCAGGCTAGTTTCAATGTGCACATTTTTTTGGGCTGTTCTACCAAAAAACTTTATGATAACAGAAGAAAGCAGCTACAAATAGATCACAAGGAAAAATAAACTACTGTACAAATAAGGTGTGATTTTATTATTGGCAATGTTGTATGATTACCTATCGCATGCTGTATTCAATCGATAGTTAGCTTAATACTAACGACCAAACTGCGCATGTCGTTGCATCACATGAGATAAGAAGTGCACATGTATAGGAACGTAGGTAATAAAGTCAAGAAACTGTGGAGTGTTCAAACTAAGGAAATGCTCGATTCTTTAAGTGGTTCATTGAATTGTTAAATTCTTGAGTGCACAGAGATGTAGGGCTAACTAGAAGAACGTGTGCTCCACGTTTATAATTCTAACTAACTTACGTTATCACCGATGATAGTAATTTTTTGTATCACAAATAGTATTTGGACAGGAAATGGTGGATTTTGGCTCGCCATTTTTTCATCCAGCATGAATTTACTTGAAATTTTGACAGATAGTAGTGCCGCTGTACGTTAAAACCTTAAGGGTGGCTTCCACCCCATCTTGGGGGTGGACATTATTTATTAAATTTCAACTACAGGAATCGATGAGAAAAGTGATCCTAAAATAATATTTAATATTTAACAGTTTTTCGACGAAAAAATCGACGTTTTTAAATGGATTTCTGCGAATAATTCGGAAAATATGCATTTTATTAAAAAAACTAGAAAGCAAAAATGTAGCTTTTAAAAAACAAACAAAATTATTTTTTACTAGTTATCTACGTCTAATACAAACAGAGATACAGCATTAATGCTTAACTTTTTTTCGTCAAATGCATAATTTGAAAGAATCAAAGTCAAATAACCGGAAAACTGCATTTTTCAAGAATCTTTTATAGAGTATATAGGTACTTGACCTTTAAAAAAAGTCTCTAGCTTGACCTATGATCCAAATAGGGTCGGTACCTACTTTTTTCTACGAAAAAAATCAGTGAAAGCAACCCCCTAACCCTAACTACACCCCCAATTAAAACAAATCTCCACCTTTTTGTAATTCTCTGTACAAATTATTATAAATACATGTGATGAGTTTGAGCAATTTATAATGCCGAATTTCACACAAATTTAAGTTAAAAGAGAAAACGATTTTTCCCAATTTTCTACAAAATATCTCCGAAAATACTGGAGATATGAAAATAATGATAGATTTCCAAATTGTAGCTTTTTCAATAAGGAAAATTTCCCTGTACGTAGATTTTCAGGACAGGGAATTTTTGGCGAGATATTGCCGTTTTAAACCTTTGTTTACGAGCGAACAACACCTTATTCGAGCCCTAAACTTACCCCATTTAAAAACTAAGGGATCTTGAAGAATTTAGTTTGCATAGTCCATAGCTCTTAAAAAACCCTACAAAATCGTTTTTGAAAAACATAAGGTTTTTTCTATTTATATACAGGGTGGTCCTTAAGTAATAATTGTACATAGAAGTACAGTACAATCTTCACTTCAAAATATTGCGATTCAAACCAACAAGCCTCAATAAAATGTTAATATTAAGAGAGATACAGGGTGTTGAACATGAAATTTTAATTTTAGTTTTTTACAATAACTTTAACGCTTTTTGACGTATATGCACAAAAATTTGAGGTTGGGGGTTTTTTGATATGAGAAATCATAATTTCAAAGAGTAGGCTGAATTTTATGGAGGGGCGTGTTTATAGATCTGCAGGGGTTTTGCCATGTGTGACTTGATTTTCTTTTAATATTAGATGCAAATGTGTATGCTGCTTGTTGGGGTAGTTGACGAAGCAGATTTCTTGGCAAGGCTATCAGCAAGTTCGTTGCCGGTAACACTAAGTGTGAGGGTAGCCAGATGTTGGTATGAATTATGTTCGTTTTGAACCGAGGGATGTTGGGTGAAAGATTGGTGAAAGTGACATTGGAGAGAGAATTAGTGCAAATGGCAACATGTTTGATGAGTGGATGATTGAACTTGAAGGTTTGGAGGATACTTAACAAGTCTCCAGTGTGAACACTGCGCGAAGGGTTGTAATTACTGAGCAACCTACCCTACTCTAGTCTCGCTTTCGGAAGTATCAGAATATAGTAATAAGCTATTGCGGTGTCTGCTTATAATTCCTAGGAAGACTTTTCGAGTTTATTTGTAACGAATACTGTTAACATTTACCACATGAACAAATGATTTATATTAAAATTCTATTCAAATAACATTTTAACAATGAAATTTTATTTGATGTATGGGGCTCTTGAAAAGTATGTTTATTTTTTATGGCGCACTATAATAATATCGCAATTGAAATACTTGAACAGATGTTTCATAGAATGTTGGATATTTTTTTAATACATTTACGTCAATCGTAAACATAAACAGGAATGGAAATTTCAAAACAATTCAAATCTTCTGTATACAGTTTGATTATACAGTGTGGAACAGTCAAAAGAAATAAATGGCGTCTTAGGAAAACGCTTGGACACATCAATTTGTATTTTTAAATGAGCATGAAAAAATGTCATTTTATCTACGTGATTAATGATTATGTAAAAAATCACTTCGTTAGATAGTGATGCGAATTTGTCTTCAATTTTAAATCTTGTTTGAATTCAATTTCATACGTCAGGAAATTGCACATTTTATTTGAGTGTATCAGTCTTTTTGGAACATACTTCTTACTAACATTACTATTACTGAAGTGAGCTGAGATCTCAGTCAAAAAGAACGCACCTATTTTCTCTCTTGTTGTATCGCTTCCTCTCTTTCAGTCACAGAATGGCTTCACGGTACCTACATAATTATTTTATGAATCTGTGAATTAGGAAAGTCTTGAGTTTTTTTAATGTCAACGAGTGTAGTACAAATTGCAGTAGTTATAATATGTTTTCAACCAATTCAATTCATTGATTTATTATTTTTTCAGTAGATATTTGGTGGAAATGTATCATTTTAGAATTTTCTTCATTTTAAAATAATTCCAATCCTCTTTATTCCATTCCACAGCATAAATATTGGCATTCCAAAATGACATTGACGCAAGAAACAAGCACTTCTCATCAATAAATTCAGTATAAAAATGACAAGAACGTTTACAAAAACGAACAGGTTGGTCAAGCAGATAAATGCTATACATTACACTGTTGATAAATATCTCGGCTGTATTACAAAATGTTCTAAACAAAACATATATATAATGTAGAATTACCCATTGAATTGCCGTTAAAAATCGTTGACAGGTGATCAATAATGTATACAAGATGATTCACAGCAAAGTTCAGTGGAATTTTATAAATTATTAATAATTGAATTAATGTGAAAACAAAATCAAATGAAACTTCGGTCTATAATAGATTGTTCAACTAGGAGCTCATGAATGACTGGTGGTGTACGAAGCTCTAGTAGAAGCTACGGAACGAAGGTAGGTGGTTGGTAGTCATGCTGTCAAGACCATTTCAAAATTTTGTCACCTCTTTCGCATGTTATGTACCTCTGTTGAATCAAGCGTTAGTAAACTTGTATCCGTACCAAATTTACTTTTTTCTCTCTCAAGGAACATGTTTGAATGCCGTGTGACCAGAGTTCCTTTCTCAAACTGTACATACATAAATATTTAAAAAAAATTGTATTTTTTTAACTAAGTATTCACGTATTCCAGCTACCTTTGTCAAGATTAAATGATGATAAAATAATTTTTTGGTCCCTATCTGATACAACGAAAAAAATATGACAACTAGACAATCAATAATATTTTGAAGTTTAAGACTACAAAACTTTGTTGTAAAATTTTCTTAAGGTCCATTCATAGTAGATCACATCTCTGGTAAAATGTGAAATAAATATTTTATTTTATGACATTCCAAAGATATGATAGTCTACTCGAAATGGAATCCAGTGAAGTGCACGTTCCAGGAACGGTTTTTATTGGGATAGCGCTTTATTTTTCGCTTATTTTGGAAATTTTGTTAATAAAACGCGTTTGTTGTTACTTTTTTGTGTATGATTATTTTTGTTTTCAAAATATGTATGACTCAGTTTGGTGATTTTGTGCATTGAAGTGTGTATCGATTAACAACTATTCCAATGATAAATCATAAGCAAACCTGGATAAAAACTTATGATGCTATCCTGATAACGCAGGTAATTGATTATTGGAAATTTCTCTTTCTAACATTGGTAACCAAATTTGACTATATTCGGCTGAAATACTAGCTACACATTTATCTGCATTTAGTTGTATTAAAGCACTTTCTTTGATTTTTCGTCTTTTATTATTGGGCTCTTTCAATATTATTTTTGTCGAATCCCATTGAATTTTATGCCCCTCCTCCCAAGCATGTTTACAAATACCTGACTTAAAGAACTCCCTATCTTTGATGTATTTTTTATGTTCACTTATTCGAACTTTCAATGGTCTAGATGTTTCACCTAAATATAATTTGTCGCATTCACAAGATATCTGATATATGCAATTTTTTGAAGATTGTTCTTCATTTTTTGGTTTTGTTTTTGTTAGTATAGATCTCAACGTATAGTTAGATTTGAAGCTAGTTCGAATATTGAATTGATTACCAATTTCCTTAATTCTTTCTGATAAACCCCTAACATACGGTATTGTCAAGTTTTTAAAAATTATGTTGGCTGAATTATTAATATTATTGTTATTATTATGGGGTATTAACAATGAGCCCTTCTCTATATTCTTAATTTCTTTATTTACAAATTCTGGCGGGTAATTATTGGCATTTAAAACATTTTTTAGTAGAGTTTTCTCCTTTGTGAAATGATTATCATGAACAAATGATTCTGGCCCTATCGTATAAAGATTTTACTACCCCTTTCTTAACGCTTATAGCATGATTTATCATTGGAATAGTTGTTAATCGATACACACTTCAAGACACAAAATCACCAAACTGAGTCATACATATTTTGAAAACAAAAATAATCATACACAAAAAATTAACAACAAACGCGTTTTATTAACAACATTTCCAAAATAAGCGAAAAATAAAGCGCTATCCCAATAAAAACCGTTCCTGGAACGTGCACTTCACTGGATTCCATTTCTAGTAGACTATCATATTTTTGGAATGTCATAAAATAAAATATTTATTTCACATTTTACCAGAGATGTGATCTTCTATGATTGGACCTTAGTAAAATTTGACAACAAAGTTTTGTAGTCTTAAACTTAAAAATATTATCGATAGTCTAGTCGTCATATTTTTTTCGTTGTGTCAGATAGGGACCAAAAAATTATTTTATCATCATTTAATCTTGACAAAGGTAGCTGGAACGCTACCGAAACGTCGGAATAAAAAAATAAAAAAAATTGTAGTTTCAATCCCAAAAAATAAGAGAAAAAATAATAAGAATTCACGATTTCAATTATTACATTCAATTTACAATTTAAAAGTACCTATTAATACACCTTCATGAATCACTTTGTATAAATTATCCTAACAGTTAATTTGTATTTTGAATAGATGCAATAGGCTGATAAAAGTAATATAATTATAATTAATCTGAAAGTTAATTTGAAAAGTAGAGTGGAAAACAAATCGATTTGTAGAATTACTATATCATCTAATCTTTTGACTACAGGCAAACTTATACATAGAACTATTGATTTATGTATGCTTATGTTAAAACAATCCCTAAAATGGATAATTGGAAACTGATGATGTTTATTAAATTGGAAAAGTAACCAATTGATGCGCAAGGCTAATTGAAGTTCGATTTTGCTTTCTATCATGTAAGCTATGAAGAATAATGAAAGAAATACAATATAATATGATGATCATTTTCAACCATTTCTGGATTATTTATTTATTTTTCACGCTTTTTATAAATTTAGCAGACTTTATTAATTTAGAACTGATTTTTAATAATGCAGCACTGAAAATCTCTTCAAATTAAAATTTAAAACATATTTTTATCTGCAATACTTTTAACAAGGTGTCACATTTTATCCACAAGAAAGCAATTAGATGATAAATGTACTGAACGTAGGCTGTAACGACCCATATCTCCTACCACTGTACCTTTATACTTTGGCAAGTTTATCTAAAGCCATGAAAGAAATGCAGTCGAAAACATTCGATATTGCCAAGTTTAAGTATGAAAAAGCTAAAGTGCTAAGTATGTAGTGATAATAATTAGAAAAGGGACTTTTTAATATTAACAACATCACACGTTAATTATTCAATGTGCTTGTTTCCTTGAATTTTTTCTATCAACATTTTTTTCAATTTATGAATATTGAAAGATGAGCACTTTTCCAAATCTGTTATGGGATTCTTCAAGCTCTGGCAGCGTTGTACGAAAACCATAATTACTACACCCTCCCAATTTCATAATTGGTGATTTTTATCGAAAGGACTGACCAGCTGACTTCTTATTGGCAAGCGCGTACGTGTGCTCTTCCCTCTAACTTCCTCAATTGACTGATATTGATTTAACCAGAGGCGTTGGTATTGTCAATGACCTTTGTATTTTCAGTTTTACTTGGTAAAATAGGTATACTTCGGGTTTGGAAACAGAAAATAGTTACAGGGGACTAAATCCTGATATTTTCATGGTATAGTTAAAATAATACCCTTCTTGGTGTGCGTCATCGATTGTGACGTATATCCGGGTTTTCGGCATGTCGTTTATTTTATTTGCTATTTTGACATATAGTTAACCTTAAATTTGATAAATAAGATCATCAGGTTTGTTTTTAGACAAAGTCGAAAAGGCTATGCAATTAATAATTACCAGCTTCTTATTCTAACTGAAAATACTTGGGAACTTTCAAAATACTGATGTTTTTCCGTGTATTCAGGCATATTTTTGTATTATTCATATAAATAAAACAATAAGATTAATATTCACTTTTCATAAATAATAATTGACCGTAAACAACAAAGTACAGACCTGTCAAGAACTGTCAGTGTGACAGTAGAAAAAGATGTAAGACTTATTGCCGCTATGAAAGTAACGCCTTCTTAGTATCTTAAACTCTCGATTGATAGGTTGAGTTTGAGCGTAATCTAAACATCAACCAATCAAATTTTTGTATGTCAAAGATTAGGGTTAACGTTTGTAACACATTTAAACAGTTCATTATTATGATATTTTGATTAGGATTAATCACAGACCTGCCTTTTTTTCCATTTCTTCCTGCGTAATGTGTTAGAAAGACATTAACAATCGATGACGCACACCAAGAAGGGTATTATTTCAACTATAACTATACACATGTGTGACCGTATATTGTCTTGATGGAACAGAACTTTTTTTCTGCCACATGTAGTCGATTCTGTAACGAATCTGTACATGCAAATAAAGGTGAATATCTTTATAGCTGAGTACACATGACTAGAAAGTCAAGAAAACATAGTAGTATTCTGTGTAAAAATTTAATTTTTAAAATTCCAAAGTGCTATTAAGCCATCTTCAGTACTATACCTGCAAATAATAAAAGTTGGAAAAATGTAAAATAAAAAATAAGTAAAGAATTACTTACTCGTCAGGTATGTGGTACAACAAACCTAATTAAAGGTCGACAACACATTAACGTCACAAAATAAAATTTAAAATTACATTAATTTGAAATAATCTCCTGATTGGGGTAAACTGCCTTTAAATTTTGAACATTTTAAGTTGAAATTTAATGTCTTCAACTACTACACGAACACGTGTTAGTAGAACGGAAATTGAAGTGACACACGTTCTACAATTTCCTGACGAGTAAGTAATTGTTTACTTATTTCTTATTTTACATTTTTCCAACTTTTATTACTTACTTGCAGGTATAGCACTGAAGATGGCTTAATAGCCGAAAGCGCTTTGCAATTTTGAAAATTAAATTTTTACACAGAATACTACTATGTTTTCTTGACATGTAAATTAAAGAATGAATCCCAAAGAACTGTAACCCTGGTGATCGACAGCCAGGCTCTGCTTAAAGCTACCAGCAATGCAACAAGTAGGTCTGAACTGGTAAAAAACTGCAAAGAATCACGAAATCAGCTGGAAAGATACAAACTGAGAAATGTACAATGGTCTATGAATAAATAGCAGTTGACAGAAACAGTGTTGCATTTGATGTTACTGCGCAGAAAATGCGAAAGGTCACTATTTTTGCAATTTATCCTTTTGGATTTTTAAATATTTTTACGGTCTAATATACAGTGTCACGTTAAGCCCCCCCATACACTACGGGTAAACACGACAATCTTAACCAAACAGTTAAAGTTGCGCGTACAAAATTGCTAGTATATGGGCCATCACGACGATGTTAACCGACGTTCTTTATATCCGACATAACCTGAGATTTTACCCGTACAGGCTAACGTGCTCGTGCAAGTCTGCTAGTGTATGTGGTATTCATTCAAATCCGTCGTGAAAAAACTCGTCGTTCTGCAAAATAGCCGATACAAGAATGTGGAATAAAGATTTCACTGTTGAATTTTTGGAGTTATATAAATTGTTGCCAAGTTTATGGAAAGTAAAATCTTCAGAATATTCCTCCTTTAAAACAGTGTACATAGCACAACATGTTTCGGGTATTATGCGTCCTGAGGCTTAAGCTGATATTGCTGTTGAAAATTTTAAATCTTCATAATTTTGCCCTGTAGCAAGATATCGTAATGGTGCCGTAAAACGTTCATGACAGGATATGCGAAGGTGCGAATCTTGCTTTTGTATCAAGGGTGTGATATGGCTTAACAATTCTAAATAAGTATCTTCATCCATTCAATTACACCAGTCACATTTTCCAGTTTAAACTCTTTTAATAGAAAAATTCGTTTCTTTCTAATAATAAATCTCTGGCGCACTTCGAACATTATCTACGTGATTTCTTTTTTAAAGCAAAAACTAACGCCACTGCAATTAAGTACTTGCGATTATTCGTGAAGCACACAACTACAGACGTTCTTTTCCGACTGTGTATCACTAGCGTCTAGCTGGTGACATAGCATGGCTCCCGAAGATGAACGATAGGCGCCAACGTTGTCAAATTTAGTAGAAACATAACAATATTGGAGTAAATATGTAAATATCAGAAAATAAGAAATAGAAAACTAAAAAAAAAAACAAGAAAACCAGGCCCAAACCCGGTTGATCAAAGTGTAACTATGTATAAAAATATCAGAAAATAAATAAAAAACAAATAAAACCAGGTCCTAACCGGGTTTCGAACCTACGACCTCTGGGTTGTAAGCTCAGTATCCTACCAACTGGGCTAATCTGCTAACATTCATTCACATCGAATAGAAGGTTAGAGGCTGCTTGGACGCATGCGCACCTCAAATACTAAATTTGGGGAGTGTCGAGCTCAATAAATTAAATTTGACAACGTTGGTGTCGAGTCGGGTGAATAAGCTCTCATCCGGGAGCCATGCTATGTCACCGGCTAGACGCTAGTATGTGTGTTCAAAAGCGGCAATTTTGCACGTACAATTTTAACTGTTCGGTTAAGTTTGTCGTGTTTACCCGTAGTGTATAGGGGGGCCTTTAGTTTCGATTCAAAAGTATCTGTAACTGTAAATTACCTATGTTAGCTACAAATTTGGTCTTGATTTACAGAAATATGGAAAATCCTTCTGTCGGCACGTATCTTATTACTTTTTCACTTCTCCCGTTCCTCTAAACAACTTAATCTCTTTTCTACGTTATCAAATTAGTTAAAGATTCTTGTGAAAAACTAACCTTGATAACATTAATTTTACTATGGATATTATTGAAGTTACGATTATTAAATTTAATGTTTCTGCGCTAAACTGAGTATTTTTTCATTTTTAATCAAACTTTAATAGATTTCCAACTCAAGTACAGATTCAAACGTTAATTGCGTCTCTTCCGACATCGTAACTTTCCTTAACGGTTTCACATGTTCCTGCAGTTTATCGTAATCATAAATCCGATCTTAAACCCGAAGTTATTATAGCCATTTGCACTTGCTTCTGTAATTTTCAGAAATACCGAACGAAAGGTAAAGACATCCAAAGTAATAATTTTCAAGAGATCTTGTGTAATGATAAAATTGGTATTATCCGTCTAGATATTACCGAGACATATTTGATAGCTAGTTATTCTCACATGCGGGAGAAACAGAAAATAAATAAGTACAAAGTGGAATGTCTTGATTTAAGATTGTAGAATATTGTACATCACGATGTAGTACTTAGTTGAAAACATCATATAAATTATGAAAATATTTCTTGTCGAGAAAAAGAAGACAGTATTTAATCCGTACGGTCATCAAAGAAGATTATCAACGTGTAATTTTTAAGCAGGTTTTAAAAATAAACTAGTTGGGAATTGCTATCAGAAATAACAAGGAAGTGGGATGCTTTTTATTATCAGCATGTCCAGATATACAAAAAAAAGTTTCAAATAAAAGTTGTATAATTTTACCTGTACCGACCGAAAAGGTAATAACAGACTGAAGTTTGTATACAGTTAGTGCCCAATGAAATGAATCTTCAATATTTCAAATGGGACACTCTGTATTTTTTTATAGTTTTGAGTAGCCCTGCATTTTCTGATTACAAATATATAACATTGTGTAGCATTAGTTTTGTTTTATAATGACGTATGTTCCTACTATAAGATAAGAAATAAATTCACATTTAGTTAAAAAACAACCTATAGGTATATTTAGAAATTCAACAAAACTAATGACTTAAGATACAATACTACATTTAAAATAACAATAAATGCTATTCATTGTTATCAATGCACAAGTAATATCTTCCATTCAAAATTTTTAATGCGTCAGCCATTCTGTTATTATGACCATTTAAATTTTCAATTTCCGCGCGAACTTTTACCGTGATAGAGTTTATAGGCGTTTTGTCGCGAGGTACCGGTTGACTACCGATTCAATGGAAACGGTACTGTCATTATCCTTTTCTAACGTGCTTTTATTTCTTTTTATTGGTTCATTGGCAAAAATTCGTCGGTCTTGGTCTTTGGGTCTTGATTTGACGTGATAGTCGCACCTATTCTTGTCACTTCGTTGTGGTTATTTTTATTTCATTTGCTTATTAATTTTTATCGTGTCAATTATATGGATGATCTTTTCTCTATTGAGAACCCAGTCCTTACAGACTTTACACTTTTTGAAAAATTTTTACAAAATAAACTGTAGTTTTTTTTTATAGGAGAGAAAATTGAGGAAAGGAGAGTTTTATTATCAAATACGTTAATTAAAACTCCTTATCATATTATTATCGTTTTATTTTTGCTTTACCTCAATTTTTTTGATTTATTCTTAAATAACTGACTTTTTTATATTTCTGTCGGTTATGTGATTGATTATAAATGTCAACCGTCAACCGCTGCCAAAAACACCTTGCTCACCACGGTCCATGAAGTATACCGTTGAAGTATACTCAAAGACAAAAGTTTGAACCAACCTGTCGCGAAAATGTTACGGTCCCGAGAAATTGTGTAAGTATGAGTCAACGGTACCTCGCAGCAAAACGCCTTATATTTGTTTTTGAATCAAAATACACTTTTTCTTCCAAAAAGCTATCACATTGTGTTAAGTCGAGACTATTTGGCGACCACTTAATGGTACCCATATTGCCGAACCACACATGAAATTGTTTACTCAAATGTTCTCATCGGATACGACATGATGTGGCGGTGCTCTATCCTGCGCTTCCATATCGTACTTTTTAATTTTCCACATAAATTTAGAATATATCTACTTTTTCATTTGCAGTATAATTCATTTTAGTATAAGCACTGACAGCTGATGATAAATTAATAATCGTTTCATTTTGAAATGTCAGTTACGTAGCCATATATGGTGTACCATCCGTCATTATAGAACAAAACCAATGCCACACAAGGTTATATATTTGTTATCAAAAAATGCAGGGCTACTCAAAACTATAAAAAAATATACAGGGTGTCCCATTTGAAATATTGAAGATGCATTATATTGGGCACTTCCTGTACACAAAGTTCAGTCTGTTGTTACACTTTTGGTCGGTACAGGTAAAATAATACAACTTTTATTTGAAACTTTTTTGTATTCCCGTAATTATTAAAAATAAGGGGGATTCGAAATATAATTAAAAACCCTGTACAGCGGGTGCCTAAAATCTATTTGAATCTATTCAATTATCTTCTGCATACTCCTTTTTATATATTCACTATTTTACTCCTTATTTTTTTTGGAAAACTTGACCACAATCTCTTCTTTTATTTTTATTTCATAAAGATTAATTAAGTATACAATATGTCCCCCTAAGTTGGAAACATGGAAAACTTTTTATTATTAATTTTAGGACGAAAAGTTATCCTTCATAAAAAGCTCTGCATTATCTAAAACCTAGAATACAGTAATCAAATATCAAATTTTTCAGTCGTATTCAGTCGGTTTGTCAAAAAAATATTAGTTTCACTCAAGAATAAAGTACCTTTAAATTTGACAATATCGAAAAATGTTACAAAAATAAGTTGATCAGAATTAAAAACTACGATTAAATATATAATTACATTCATTTAAATTGAAACTTCAGATTATTTTAGTTTTTACCAATATTTCTTTTTTGAATGAACATTTATCTCTTGTGATTACGAGACACATGATGATCTTTCAGGTTTTCCATGTTTTTAAATAATTTTGCATTTAAAACGCCTAATAAGTGCATAATCATTTATTTTGTAAATACCTAATAAAATACATTCAAATACTAAGTTATAAAATTAACATCATATTAATGTTAGAAACAAACAAATTTAATTTTTACTTATACTAATGCTTCGATATATCGACTTTTTTTAGTAACAATTTTCGATATTGGCAAATTTAAAGGTACTTCACTCTTGGGTAAAATTCATATTTTTTGACAAATCTTGTATACGATTGAAAAACTTTGATACTTGATGACTGTATTATAGGTTTTAGATAATGCAGAACTTTTTGTGAAGAATAACTTTTTTTCTTAAAAATAATAATAAAAAAGTTTTACATAGGTAATATTCCAACTTAGGGGGACCTATTGTATATTTTTCAAAAGTTGACTATTTGATACTAAATTTAGAACCAAAAAATTATTGTCAAACATTTAAAAATTATTACGAATGAATATATATTTTTTATAATAATATTTTGATAGTATTATTAGGTTCGTACTGAAAACTATGAAACCATTCCTATACCGACAGTCACGACTGTTAAATGTCATACATTTATTCACTTCAAATTATAAATGTCGATTAACGGTTTATGTAATCCTGATCTCTTAGATCTCCCCGGAACAAATATTTCAGTTACGCTAACTATTTCATTTGCATATGAATGTTATTCAATTTAATTGCCAATAAAACTTGGTGATCGAATCACCTGAAAGCTGAAATCGTTTCCATCTATCACTTGCCTATTTCATGTGATATCTAATAAACTTTTTTTCTCTATTAACGTTTCGTACATTAAGTTGTTAATAATTAATGTTATCCACTTTTTTTTATTAGTTACTAGGTATGTTAAGACGATTAATCAGTATAATATTTAACACTTTTTATTGTGAAAGAGTTTGATTTATAGAATTAAAAGCGTTTAACTAAAATGAGGTACCAAAAGTGATAAAGGTTTTTTCTGTAACTAATGAATTTAAATTGGCTGGATTCTTAGCATTGGCTACGGCTATCAAACACGAATCGCGGCATTTAATCTTGTACTTTTCTGAATAGTAAATAGTCCAGTAACTGAACACCTGAAAATATCGAAAGCTCCTGAAAAGTCGCTGAAGACTTCACTTTGGGCCTAATTTGTACATCAGGGTAGATGTTTTTGAGAAACAACTTAACGCGATTGAGTTTACGGATGGGGGAGCAAATTGGCCCCCTAAACCCTGGAAAACGGGTCTCTCGCTAATATCTGGCTAAATATGCGAATTAGAGTTTTTTTCTTCAGATAAAAAATGAAGATCATCTTATTATCTACAAAAATGGTTTGGACGAATTGTTCCATAACTCGGCAAAAAATTGACATTTTCTGATGATTCAAAGTTCATCACAATGGGTAGACTCGTAACTATCATTCCATGTGAGAAGATTTTGAAACTATTTCATTAATTTGTTCATGAAAAAAAAGTCTTTTAACCTAATTTTTGTTCTAATATCTTTCTTGCGTTTTGATAAAAAATTGACTTGTTTATTTATTTATTTAAAAAAAGCCCGGTTTTTACCGGTGTGATCAATTTCCCTTATTTCTGGAAAATGATTGGATTTTATTAAAAATCAAAAAGTACATTTGAAAACTAGACACTCTAAGCTTTAAATGATGTGCATTGAAAAGCAATATATAGGATGATATATTTTTAAATCGCGCTTGTTCCACAGATTGTACAGAACTCCGGAAACGGCTGAAAAATGTAAATAAACAAATCAATTTTTATCAAAACGCAAGAAAGATATTATAAAAAATGTTCTGAGATCATTAAAGACCTCCTAAGGTTCCATTATAAAAAAAATTAGGATATATATATATACTCAGGTGCAGAAAAAACGGCCCCCTATTTTTTTCTCAAAATCGGCTATATTTGTTTATTATTTTGGCTTTTGGTTTACACTTTTTATATTTTACCAACAAAAGACTTCCTCCTGGTATTAAAAGACAATAATATGTTACTTAAACTAAACTTAATAAACAATGACATAAATAAAGATACATGTATACTTAGTAAAATTTATGTTAACAACAGCAAACTTTAGAGGTACAGAAAACAAAATTTAACACATAAAATAGACTTTAGTATTTGGTATTTCTTCCTCTAGCCCTAATTATTGCTTGCATACGGCGTGGCATCCCACTAATGAGCTCACGAACTGCAATATTCTCCCATTCTTCTTGAAGAGCTACACGAAGCTCATTTAGTGTGGTTGGTGCTATAGCACGACTTCTAACACGTCTGCCTAACATGTCCCACACATGTTCTATAGGATTTGCGACCGGAGAACATGCTGGCCAGTTCATTTTTTCAATGCCAACTTCTGTCAAGTATTCACTGACGCATCTCGCTGAATGAGCTCTAGCGTTGTCCTGCATCAGGATAAAGTTATTGCCAATAAATGGAGCGAATTGAACCACCTGATATGCCAAAACTTCCTCAATATACCGTTGTGCAGTCAGTGAGATAAACACTAATTCCGTAGAGGCCTCACTTGATTTGCCTGCCCATACCGTTACGGAACCTCCGTTATGACTCAGCATAGGGCTAAAAGCACATTCTTGGAATCGTTCCCCATTTCGTCTCCATACTCGTTCTCGTCCGTCTGGTGAATGAAGCGAGAACCTGGACTCATCGGTAAAGAGTATATTACTCCATTGCATAAGATTCAAATAGCTATGTTCACGAGCAAAGTGCAATCTCGCTACCCGGTGACGTGGAAGTAACTTAGGCCCAGCTGCTGGCCTAAAAGCTTTTAACTCAACCTCATGTAATCTTCGGCGAACTGTCCATTTACTTACATTTTTACCACGAACCTCCAGAAGTCGATTTCTTGTCTGTACTGAATTCAAATGACGATCCCTTAGAGAATTTAGTACAATAAATCTGTCATCTCGAGCGGTAGTTACCCGTATTCTACCACTACCAGGCTTTCTTGTGTTTCTTCCAGTATCCCCAAAACGTTGTAACACCCTTTGAATGGTAGAACGACTAACATTGAGTAATCGAGCCACATATCTTTGGCTTCGACCATCTTCCACAAGAGCTACTGCTTTAGCACAATCTTCAGCACTTAAAACCATAATTAAGACTTTAAAATTGTCAACGTTGATATTGACAATATTAACATTAACAAAAAATTGCCTAGCAACCGCCCAACAATTGAAAACACATAAGCTCCTTCCGAATTGCATGAATGCAATATGGAACTTTTTAATTTGAATTTTCCAAAATGTTCTTTTTCTATGTAAAACGAGAAAATACACATGTATTCCAACCTTTTGTATTTAGAAGGAAGTCCTTTGTTGATAAAGAATACAAAATATAATTTAAAAACCAAAATAATAACCAAATTGAGCCGATTTTGAAAAAATAATAGGTGGCCCGTTTTTTCTGCACCTGAGTGTGTATAATAATATACACAGCTTGTTCAATTGAAACCCATCTTTGGTCAGGTTAGCCTTGGAAACAATTGTAATCATTCAACTGACGTTTTCCAACATTAGTAGTGTATGCAAACGTCACACTGATCTGTTTATTCCGTTTATATTTGACAGCGATTTTAAGTATTGTGACTTTGAAATGGCGTTTGTTGTTAACAATCCGTCCAAATGTGATAATGTTCGGCCTCATGTTGCCAACGTAGTGAAAGAAAATCTGCAACGAAAGAAATGGAGGATATTAGAGCATCCACCCTATAGTCCCGATTTATCGCCTTGCGATTTTCACATCTTTGTGCCACTAAAAAAGGCGTTATAAGGTAACCGTTTTCAGTCGGACGCAGAAGTACAAAACGCTGTGAAAGAATTCTTCCAGCAGCAGCCACAAGAATTCTATAAGCAGGGTATACATCGGTTGGTGAAACATTGGGATATGTGCTTCAATTGTAGTGGTAGTTATTTGTAACTGTACTTGTCAATAAATTTTTCCTGGACCAAAGATGGGTTTCAATTGAACAAGCTTCGTATATATATACATATTTCGAAAAAATATGAACAAATTAATGAAATACCTAGTCTCAAAATTTTGTTGAAAAAAACTTTGACCGCTTTTTTAAATATTTTTGTTAAGTACGGACGAGCTGCAAGTCACATGGAATGATAGCTACGGGTCTTCCCATTGCGATGAACTTTGAATCATCGGGAAATGTCAATATTTTGCCGAGTTATGGAACAATATGTCCGCCCCCTGCATAGACAGCAGAATTCCTACAGGCAGAGTAGCAGCTGAAATGAGGAGACTTTTAGGTCTCATTATCTCGATAACTATCGAATTTTCGAAAAAAATGATAGGAACCATTTCCATAGGTAATAAGACGATGTTCATTTTTTAATGTAAAAAAATTCTCCAATTCGCATATTGAGCCAGATATTAGCGAGAAACCTATTTTCCACGTTTTAGGGGGCCATTTCCCCCCCCTTCCGTAAACCCGATCGTCTTAAGTTTCTTCTCGTTTAAAAATCCCTACCGTGACCTACAAATTGAGCCCAAAGTGAAGTCTTCAGGAACTTTTCAGGAGCTTTGTCCCTTCATTTACTCGACTAAAAACAAATAAATTGTTTATAAAAGAGCAATAAATCAAAAGCGTAATATAAACTCCGTTTCACGTAAGAAAAACCACTTGAAGTTGCAGTCGTATGCGCACATTTTGCTAGGTTAAATAAAACATATTTGGGGATGATTTCAAACTTTTCGATACAATAGACACTGTTGTATGAAAATACTTGGTATCGTTAAAATATTTATACTGTCCTTACGAGGCGACATAGATAAACAAGACTGATTGTGGTTTCTGCGCAAGTCTGTTGGCAAACTTCACGTGGCTTCTTCTTATGCGAAACGCAGTCTACTAATCAATTGATGTTATCGTACTTATAATTCAAAACAGACGTATACTCGTGAAATATTGTATACGTAGAATCTTTGTTGTTGAAGGATTGTCCTGTCAAAATTTTTGACAGTTATTTAATGTATGTATATTAATAACCATTATTACAGGGTCGTTGCATAATATACTATTATGTATTATGTACTTTTGTTTTTGGTAAAATTAACTCTAAACTTTCATAACTCTAAACTGTCTCTTTATTTAACAATAAACGAAAATCTTTAGATACAGTAAATTAAAACTTGCAGCTTATGAACTCATTATAACACACGTGCCTAACCTAACCTCATCATCTTCTTCTTTTTTATCAACTAAAATGTCAACAACCATAGGGTTGGCCTAAACTTATCAGTATTTTATCGTAACTCTAACGAATGAATGGATGAATGTTTATGGGTCGTATTGGATTTGCAGCTGTTTGAATCGAAAATTTTGGACACGCTTCGTCTACTTTTCCGTATAAGTTCGATCTCCTTACCCAGCCTCCATGGTTTTATTCATGGGAATAGAAAAAAGCTTTATGTAATATAGCTTGACAGGAATTATATGGAATGGTTTACGTATGTGATAGTTGGTTCTTATAAACTTATAACTTAAATAAAATAAGTTGATTTTTCTCATGATATATTTGTGCAACTCAAAAAGTACCATAAAAATTAACATTCCATTGAAATATAGGGTCAATGAAAAATTCCATCATCAAACCTGCCATCAAATATATCAGACTTTATGTATTGAATTGGTGAAGTTTCTCTAAAATCAATTGCAGAAGTTATGCACACGTTCGTCTCACTTGTCGACTGTTTCATTTGATAGATCGAAGAAAAAAATCGGCAAAGGAACGAACGTCCTTAAAATATTGCAATTAATTTTGGACAATCTTCACATTCATACATGTTTTAGTGGACAGCGCTTATATTTAAACGGTAATTACTGTACTATGACCACCTCTGAAGATGACTTCAAATAACAGTAATTCACCGATACAGGATGTCGAATCTCCAATAGTAACTTCACAAGTGACAAAAAGACCTTCAAACTTGGATCTCAATATAAAATCAACCAGTCTAGAAGAAGATGATCGTTTAATGCCTGCAACACCATCATCAGAAAAATATGATCGTCCATCTGAATCATCGGAAGTGGCTGTTGAGGAAAATTCTCACTTTTTGGATGCCAATCAAAATTCCACTCAAACTGTCACTTTGGAATCTTCCAACTGCTGCTCCAAATTTAAATCTCATGTTATACCAATAATTTCTCCTCCAGCTTGTAAAAATCCAAAGAATTTAATGGAGAGTTTACTGGTGACAAAAATGGAACAAGCAGCGCTTGGACATCCCGGTAGACAGTTAGTGCGGACTGACAGTGCTGATTCTGTTAGCTCCTTTGGTTCTGTCAATTCCCAAACGACAGGTGATGTGTGCAGATGCGATGATTGTTTGTTGGGAATCGGTGATTCTTGGCAACAGGATAGCTCTGAAGGAAAAAAGAAAAAGGTTAGTAGCATTTGATGTTTAATAATTAACTGGGGAGTTTTATAACCTAAAATTGAAAATTTTACATCCCAACTCGTCTGCATATTATAGTTTTTCCAGTTTTTTATTCCACTTTTTACTGCTCTATTATATTTGGGTTCTGAACGATATTATTTATTTCCACCGAACTCCTCACCTAGATAAAACAATACAATCAGATGAACTGCTATAGTCAATTATTGTATGAGAAAACCTATTCACCTAGAACGCAATTCGACTTCTAATCGGATGCTTGACGCCGCAGGACATTATAAACAATTTATGTTAATTACGAAGGATCCATAGAGAGTTAAGTCAACAAATTATGAATGCTGATAATATCGTCATAAGCAAAACCATTTTCTAATGGTTATTAGATAATGTACGGACCAGAATAAATATTTATATTAATAACGTTGTCGAAAATTGCACTGAGCCAACACTATCACACAGAACGAATTGTTTTTTAAAGGATTATTACATACTTCGAAATATTTAAACTAAATTTTTTTAAGGGATTTAAGTGAAAAAAAATGAGCTACCCTTATTTAATATTACGACTGTGTGTCCTCAAATTTAGTGAAATAGTCTTTACTGAATATGCTGTGCATGTGAAGAATTTGATACTGTGTCATATGACACACTGTTGATGCGGTAAACATTGTCGGTGTCATTCATCAACACACAAAAATTTACTATGTGTTACTGGTAAATTTGTTTGCTTATGCACGCTCGCGCAACTAATGCACTCAAGCTCGCGTGCGACCAATGTATTTGAACCCTTAGGGCGAGTTGTACAATAAACAGTTATCTCTTGAACTTAGTTTAATGTTTATTTTTCGTTGTGCAATATCTGGTTAACGCTAACTAGAGTTTTACAAATGACATATTTTAACCGGACAAAACTGGAAAGTTAAAAATCCGGTGAATGTAACCTCACAAAATTGTTATTTTTTAATTTTTTTGACATTGTCAACCGACAGTACCTACCGACTGGTGGGAGAAAGTGTTACCTTTTAACTCCTCTAGGGAACTCTAATACTCCTGCACAAAACCTATACAATGAATCTCAAATCAGAACCAGAAACCCTGTAGAAAGATGCCTTGGAGTTTTGAAAATATGATTCCCTGTTTTGGTACTAGGCATAAGATTGAACTTACCTAAAGTTGAAAAATTGTTGTAACAACTGCAATTTCACACAACATAGCCATTAATTGTAAAGACCATATGCCCTCTTCCAATCCTGAAGTCGAAGCTGCCATAAGCCTTTAAGAAAACGGTAATATTGATGAACATAGAGGCCACAGAATTAATGACCATGGAATAACTCGACAAATTTTAATACATTATTTCCAACATTTGTTGTAAATGAACCATTTTTTTAAATAAAAAATGCAGATTTAGTTTCCTGTAGCTACAAGCCATTTAATGTAATAAATAAAACTACCCATTCATAGCACTAGGTACTTATTAATTTATTGATATCTGAATCTTGTATTAACATTTTCATTCGAGCTTTATGCTCAATTTACAGGTGTTGCAGCTCCAACTCTTGTTTTTTTTTCAAATGTTGCATTTTGAATTAAATGTTTTCATTGCAAATCCACAAAATCTTTCTTTGCATCTGCACACTGTTCCAGCTTTGTTGTTAGGTTGCTTCTCTTCTTTTCCTATTTATGCGCGTCTATAATGTCAATCATTTGACCTAATCCGCTACCAACCTCTTAAAAATGATCGTCAGAAGTCGATTAGTTAACAGTCTGCATTTATGACATTGTACAACAGATAAAAACGAGAGTCCAGTTGAAATTTAAACGGTTGTTAATTAAATTCCGTTTAGGAGATCTTTTGTACAACTTGCCCTTAAAGATCAGGTTTTTTGTACGATTCTTCGGAAGACAGGTCGAAAAATACTTCCTTTTACTGCTGTTGTTATTTGGTACTGTATTCAAATTACGGTTATGATAAATTGCATTGTCCAAAATTATATTTTTTCCGGTATATTCAGCAATAAATAATTTTAAAACTAATCTTCGAGGGGTTGTATCTTGGTGATAATCTAAGGTTGAATCTTTAATATTCTTTGCTGACAATAATCAAAATTTTGGAACCCAATCTGCTTTCGATCCACCAGACAATATTAAAAAGGATTATCCCGAAATCCCTACTTTATATTTTATTTATGCCTTTATAGGAAAATATGAAAAGGGCGTTGGAAATAAAGTAGATAGGTGCAGTACAAAGCAGACAAAGGAAAACAAGGTTTTTTTATATTCACACAATCACAAAAAATATTTATAGATAAGCCAAACATCCCAGTTGTAAAATACTATTAGGCGTTATCTTTTCGCTTTTTGAAAAAGCAAGTTCGATACTGTTGTGGGTGTCGTTTCCAAATCAATTATGTTGGTACGTGGGAAATCGTGTGTATCTTTGTGAAAAGTGCAAATACAAATAAAGTTTCAAATAAAGTTTGAAGATTAAACCATAATCTATGAATTACGCTATGTTACATAATTTACTCTTTTTTTGCGCGATCGATCTTTTTTGTTTATTTACAGCATTGGTTGTCAGGTCGGTAGGTTGTGTTTACTGGTTTCTAAGTCTAACACGTCGGTAAGTGATTTACTTACCGTTCAGACGTCGGTAAGTAAACTACGTCTTAGCCCTACATACATATAAGTGGTCATAAATAATATATTACTTCATTCATTACACAAAAAAAAATAAGAAGATTGATATTTTTTAATGAACAGAATCGAATATAAAAAGTAATACATAGCATGAAAACAATTTCAGCAAAATGCAAATTATATTTTAAACTGATCGAGAAGTATAAATGTCACTTTTGATATTTCGTTCATTTCGAAGAAATTTAAATTATTTTATTCGGAATTCGAATATTTCAATACAATCGCGCAAAAAATGGTATAAGCATTTCGAACGTTAAGGGTAATACCGGTCTCCAGCAAAATTGGAGGCTTCGCTACGCTCAGCCTTCAAACATTGCTGTCGACCGGTAAACAACCCTTACCGTTCTTGATACTTAATATACTATAATTTATCAATGTTAATTTGAGGAATTTGGTAAAAAAACGACTTTTTAGTAGAGGTTTACGTGGAAAATCGATGATAATAGTATAAAAGATTTAAGAAAAAATTTTTTTACAATGTATTTGTAGATACCCCATTTTAGAACACACTTTTTTCTAAATGTAATTGTTTATATTTACTATCGTAAAATTAAAAACATGATAATGTTCAAAAATACTATTTCGTATTTTTTAAAAACTAATGCAAATACAAAAAAAAATCTTCAAACAAATTTTGTAGATAAATGGATTAGCTACAATTTTCGATGAACATTTTTCTGTGTTTCCATTATTTAAGCAATTAGAGTAATAAAACAAAAAAATTTACTCAACGATTTTCCGCAAAATTGCATGCAAAATCGTAAAGTTTTTCTTATTATGTTAATCACAACCCTTTTGAATACTCAATTCTGAATTTTCAAGTTTTTTATGTTTTTTGCGGCACTTTACGGATATTTTGTGTATTATGACTAGGCTAATAAGTCAAAACGAAAATCTTGGAACCAAGTATACGTTATTGGAAAACAAGGGAAGAAACGATGTGAGAAACCAACAGGAAGATGAGAAATAGTTATTTGTATACTAAGGCCGCAAAATGCTTTTTCGCGTTCCGAGAGAGAGATTATCGCCGAGGCCGCTCCGGCCGAGGCAAGATAATCTCGAAGTCGCGAAAACATTTCGCGGCCATAGTATACACAATATTTTTCGTGCAACCGTGAAAATTACATAATTTCAATAAACATTATGTCTCTTTAGAAAAGACAGTTAGTTTTTGGTTCGAAATACATTGTTATTGTCATATTTCAGAAATGTCAAATGCTGTAGTGGCGTTCAGTTTGCCGGCAGTCACTATGGGAACGGCCGTAAAAATTTTTGTCGGCCGTCACTCTGGGTAACGGCCGCAAAATATCATTTTGCGGCCTCTGTTGCAGCTGCAAAATGCTTGTTTTGCGACCGGTTGCACGAAAAAACAATTGTCATTGTTTCGTTTCATTGAATATTGACTGGTCGCTGTCGCTTGTTAGTTCGTCCGCGTTGCCACTTTGGCAGCACGTCAACCGTCTCCTCTCTTCCCAACCCTTGCGAAATCGCTTGGCAAATAAAATTTGATGCTATTTTTTTCCGTTTTCAATTAAAAAAATCGCGGTCTTGCGTTGTTCATGTCGTACATGATATATTTAAACGACCACGTATTTTTAGAGCCATTACAGCATTATTATTGTAAACGCCTCTTCGATACATACGTCAAACGACACTCATTTATTTATATTACATTGACACATTCATTCTATCCGGATTATTTAATAATTACATGTCCAATTAGACTTTTTCTTTAAATTGTACTAACATTAATTAATGTCAGATTGAATTTTTAATCCGAGCAGTGACAAAAATTTATAAGAAAGAAGTACTGGTTAGATATTTAATCTTATTTTAAAGGAGTCACCGATAAGCCTGCCATCGAGACTGTTTTTCATTTTAATCTTGTCAATGAGTAATAGCCATGCTCTAATAAATCAACATAAATTGTATGCGTTGACATCCGAAAAGTATTCGTTATTATCTATCAGCTAGACATTTT
This sequence comes from Galerucella calmariensis, assembly GCA_910591675.1. Lineage (NCBI taxonomy): Eukaryota > Metazoa > Arthropoda > Insecta > Coleoptera > Chrysomelidae > Galerucella > Galerucella calmariensis. The sequence goes on along the minus strand of CAJUYG010000867.1, from coordinate 178,068 downwards.
AAAAGCATTTGCTGGATAGTGGATATGCATAAATACATACAAAGCATAAGAAATTATCTCTATACCTTCCGTGCCGTTCTCTATAGAGGTCTAGCGTCATATTCTGATTGCCTTTTATACAGTATGGTGCAAATGAAAGGAATAAATTCGATATTTTCTATGCCGGTTACTTTAATTATTTATTTTTCACGGGCGAACTTATTCCACAAAAAGTCATTACAAATCTAGAAAATAGAAAACATTTATCATAATGAGATTATCAGGATGGGGCACTATGAACGAACTATTCTCTGGCGTTTTAACGACAAATATAATTAGAAAAAATAAGACGTAGAATCAAGCAGATTACTTAGGACTATAATTTAAAAATATTTTGGAATATACAGGAAGCTCCAAAAAAGCGTGCCGTATCAAAGTTAGGTTCCTTTGAATGAAACACCCTGTATTTTATCACATTTTTGAATTGAATTACCAAGTGCCGGAAGGTTTAGATTCCAGATCGTTCGATGGAGAAATGGAAGATCTAGTCATCGGAAATACTCCGGTATCTCTGTGGAACTTTAATTACGGATACGAAAACAATCACGGAGCCATGGAACGAAACAAATTAGTAAATTTGGCACCGAGCAACGGTTTTAGATTTAACGGAAACGGCTACGCCATTTTAGATTCCAGATCTCTACAACTCAGATCTAAATCGACTATTCAACTGTATTTTAAAACGTTCGCTCCAACCGGCTTACTATTTTTAGCCGGCAAAGAAAAAACTTTCATCTCAATTCAAGTACAAAACGGCAAAATACTTTACCAATACAATTTAGGCGGTGAAACTAAAAAATGGGTAACCAGCAAGAAATACAACGATGGAAACTGGCACAAGATTACCGCCACCAGAGACGGAGCTAAAGGAAAATTAGTAGTCGACACCGAAGATGTCATCGATCGAACCAAAGTTGTAAACGGTACTTCCTTGGAGTTTATAGATAGATAGATAGATTTCTTTCGGAGGATATCCAAATAGACATAAATACGCTGATGTAACTGAAAAAAGATTCGACGGCTGCATAGTAAACGCGACCATCAACGGGGAATCGATTGATTTGAGAAATACCATCAAAGCTTTCGACGTTGAACCTGGATGTCCGGATAAATGGTCTTCGATGGTGTCTTTCGGTAAAGATGACCATCATTACGTCGGTTGGGATCAACTTTCATTAACGAACGAGTTTAATATGAGCTTCACACCATCTCACTAGAAGCTTTTAACATTCTGTTTCCAATATTTACTGGTATGCTATCATATACAGGGTGTTTTTAATATGACAGTATAACACTAACCATTTAATACATAAATTTCTGGCTTAATTTAAATGGAACACCCTGTATCTGTTGGGTCTGTTGAACGTGGGAATTTATTACCTCTCAGTTGGTATTAGGGTTACCTATATCTTACTCTGATAGTTCTCAGGAAATTTTAAATTTGTTTTTCAATATTCAATTATTTGCTGACATCTACTTACCTATATTGACATAACAATAACTTTTTTATAAAAAGGGTTCAAATTTGTATCCAACAAGATGGGCGTCACTTTGAACACCTTCTTTGAATTTTTTGTACCTAGTTATTTTTTTATAATTTTAAAGCCTATTGTATTTGTATGCCCAAAAATAGTGTACTCACCCTTAATAAAATTCACTCACCCTTAGAGAATTCTGATTTAGGAGATCTTTAATTTATCAATAATAAATCATACAACAAAGCACTTACTGTCAAAATAACAAATTGTAAATTTTTAAAAACTTTCCATCGGAGTATCACGTCAAAGGTAAGTAGATGGCAGCAAGTAATTGAATATTAAAAAACAAGTTTAAAATTTCTCGAGAACTATTAGAGTTAGATATAGGCAACCCTAATACCAACTGAGAGGTAATAAATTCCCACGTTTAACAGACCCAACAGATACAGGGTGTTCCATTTAAATTAAGCCAGAAATTTATGTATTAAATGGTTAGTGTTATACTGTCATAATAAAAACACCCTGTATATGATAGCATACCAGTAAATATTGGAAACAGAATGTTAAAAGCTTCTAGTGAGATGGTGTTAAGCAAATGTGGTTATTCGTTTTTATTTTGAAGTTATTGTATTTTTTCGGAGGGGCTACAAATTATGTAAAATCGATTTATCCTGGAAACTGAACTAGATAGGTATAGGAACATGTTAATGAACTTACATTATTTTTCATAGTACAATTCAAAAATGTGATAAAATACAGGGTGTTTCATTCAAAGGAACCTAACTTTGATACGGCACGCTTTTTTGGAGCTTCCTGTATATTCCAAAATATTTTTAAATTATAGTCCTAAGTAATCTGCTTGATTCTACGTCTTATTTTTTCTAATTATATTTGTCGTTAAGACGCCAGAGAATAGTTCGTTCATAGTGCCCCACCCTGTATGAAATACAAAAAATGCAAAAGATACAATTCACTATAAACAAAAATTTGTAAAATATAAATACAGAAAACACGTAACTAAAAAGGACCAAATAACATTAATACAATTAATTTTTTGCGTAGATATACTTGAAAGTGTTCGTTTAAAACTGATAAAACCCGTGGAGAAATCAAGCTCAGGATACTGATTAGATTAGCACCTCTCAGTATTCGTGTATTAATGAAAATTGTGCATAATTCGTTCTACAAAACGGAACATAGTCTGGCGACTAGGAACTTCAAAGTTAATTCTGACTACCAAGTCAGGAAACTCGATTAAAAAAATTAGTATTTTGAGCAATAAAATTTGGTCATGCTGATCTCGCCGTTGTTTTAAAGTGGTAATATTTAAATTTTGCTGGATGGTTTCATGGTCCAAGTTTCTACCCATTTTGAATGCTATATGTGTTTAAGAAATCTGTGCTGAACCCTTTCGATTTTGTCAATATAAAATAGATAATGTGGAGACCACACAGTGAAATTCAGTATTCCAAGTGGGGTCTGACTTTGAGGAAAAATCCTGAAATGCGTCCATTTTTATTTTTGAATAGGTTATTCGTAAGGATACCTTTTTATTTACGAATTTATTTCTTCAATTTGCATCATACTGTATATTTATAACTATACAGGCTGTTTAACAACGAACTGGCACTATTTATATATCATACGATTTCTATAAAAACTGGCATACCTATATGGAGAACAAGTTATGCTTGAAAATATTTGGACATATATGTTACTTCCGGTTATACCAAAGGTGAACGAAAACTTTGTTATTTTTTGAGATATTATGTATAATGTGATTGTGGATAATAGTATATTAAGTATCAAGAACGGTAAGGGTTGTTTACCGGTAATTTTGCTGGAGACCGGTATTACTCTTAACGTTCGAAATGCTTATACCATTTTTTGCGCGATCGTATTGAAATAAACTTCGAATAAAATAATTTAAATTTCTTCGGAATGAACTAAATGTCAAAAGTGACATTTATACTTCTCGATTAGTTTAAAATATAATTTGCATTTTGGTGAAATTGTTTTCATGCTATTTATTACTTTTTATATTGTTCTGTTCGATTCTGTTCATTAAAAAAATATAAATCTTCCTATTTTTTTTGTTCCTTTAGTGTAATGAATGAAGTAATATATTATTTAGGACCACTAAAATGTATGTAGGGCTAAGACGTCGGTAAGTAATTTACTTATCGACGTCTGAACGGTAAGTAAATCACTTACCGACGTGTTAGACTTAGAAACCAGTAAACACAACCTACCTGACCTGACAACCAATGTTGTAAATAAACAAAAAAGATCGATCGCGCAAAAACTTATATTTTTTGTTGATATAATGAACCAAGAAATGTTTCCTTTTAACTAAAAGTAACATAAAACCTCTTTAAATAACTACACTTCAAAATGTCAGTTTCAATCGAATGTTTCTGCTTTTATATCTCATTTAGTTCCATATTAAAAACAGGAATAAAATTTATCTGCCATGTATGTAATCCCATAAACAAGTGCAAATAGAGCTCTGATTGTTGGATGATTATTTTAATTGACTAGAAATGCTTATCATTTGCCGACATCAATAATTTCAATGTTTTTTGATATTTCCTGTCTTTACAAAAAATATTATTATTGCCACGCACTGGCAATAATTACCTGGAGCATGAAACTTTTTTGAGTGTTTTTTTGCTTATCATTCCCGTCTTGTTAAAAACGAGAGCCAGTTGTACAATCTGAGTTTAATCCAAGCTTAAACGTGAACCTCACTAAGGAGTAGTTGGACCAACAGTTGTAACAAAAATTAGGTTGAAATGTTTGTCGTTTGTATTTAAGCCGCCTAGTTTGGACACTTGAAGGGCTTGAAGCAAGTTTAGGGTTACTTAACCTCAAAAAACACATGCTATTCAATAATTTGTGAAATTCTTAAAATGAAAATTTCAAGTGACGACGAACACTAGACATTAAAAGAGCTCAAAAAAATGAAAATCTTCAACGACTTTTGATTTCAAAAATAAAACACCAAAAGAATAATGGAATTTCAGAATTTTTGCCTTGACATTCTTTTGATAAACCTAGATTTTGAATTTCTTTGTTCGATGCTTGAGTTAAATGGAATGGACACCCAGTAATTTTATCATTTAGATAAGTCTCTAACAAAGCTTCATTAACCTCCGGTAGTGATTTTGGCAAAGCTGGCAACAATTTTCGACGTGCAGTGTAAATGATTCTTCCAACACATTGTAAATCATTTACTGTCAAATTGTTTGAAGACACATCATTTCTAGCTAGCTCCCATGGCTAGCTCCTTACTAATATTTTTGGAAGGTCTTTGTTTCCATAGTAACAGTGAAAATTTGATTAGTAGACATTTTAGGCCAGCTCAACACTATTTTCTATAATAAACTAGGCATTTTACTTATTTATAATTTATAATTCAATATATAAATTTTGAGGTTTGCGTGGTTCAATTCTCGATCATAAAAGTAGCATTTCGTGCACTAGACACAAAAATAACTATTAATAAAAAAAACAGGGCTGTGAGAGCATCATAACAGAAAGTGCCCCTTTTATGCCACAGGTAGTATTCTTCAGTTGGTGGGTATACAGCAAGCCGGATATTATGGGAAGATACAGGACCCATTGAAGGCCATCATATCCAATTTATTAAGATGGTAACCATTTAAAAGGGTTTCATAATGTTGTAAGATCCATAAGAGGTTATAATTATTGCCTTCGAGACTTGCAACAAATTATCACTTTGTTGAAATCAATTAAAATTTGAGATGTTAAACTGCCTATACTTATTAAACTGAGCTAAGAGTTAAGAGTGGCTTATTTAAATCTACACTTAAGCTTCGATTGTACCTACAACCGCCCTAAATAGCGCATAACCCCCGTATTTTGACAGGTTATTTTCGATTTTGATTGGGGTGACCGGCCCATTTAATAGCTACCGAACTTGAACATTATCTTCTCAAAATAATCATTTAAGAACGTTCATTTTCCGTAAGTCGATAATTGCGAAGGGTTTAAAAGTTGTCAGTGAACGTGGGGAGGAGTATTAAATTTGCATGGGTGTGGATACATCAATTACTCGGAAGTGATTTGGAGCACAATCGTTCTAAAGTCTTGAAAACATCGTTAAGCGCAACGTCGTAAAAGATGCAGCAGAAAGGCAATCAAAAATTAATGAATTCAGTGTTAAAAAAATTAATGTATTCAGTGTTTAAAAAATAACTGAATAATTATGTATTGCTTTTGTACGTGACTTAACAATTGTACTAGTTAATCTGGTATTAGATACTAATAACCACCGAATGAGCTCTACTTTGATTAACTTTTCCTGGTAGTGTTTAATTTTTTTGCGCCCAACCTGAAAGACTGTTTAATTCATATTTATGACAAATACTAAATACTGATTTGGCAATGTGACAGGGACGGAATTGTTCGAATAAAGGTACTGTTCTGAAGATGAATGCAGACTGCAAATGAAATGCATTTGGAACGAGGCGACATTTTCCGCATTACCGCTCTCGAACTAGTATCGTAGACCGCAGGAAGGATGGAAACCAGTTTTAAATATTGCACTATACCTCATTTAAAAACCAGGAGGAGTAATTTGAATTTAAGTTGGCAATTCTGTAGACCTCTGATTCGTCAGATTCCGCCCAGTTTCACACAACACTTTTTAATATTGACATCAGCTGATAGTTTTCATTTTTGATAGTTCTGACAGATAGATATACTCAATTTGTCATCCATCCCCTCTTGTTATTTTATTATTTTCACTTAGTTTCGGTGAAACTATTCCTTCAAAAACTTTAGTAAGCATTTGTATTGAATATCTGCAATTATGGATCTTTCTATTTCGAGTACCAGCTTCTCGCTTAGTCCGGAACAATATAAATGGTGAACTTATAGGTAATTTAGGACCGTCAAAAATCAAATACATTCATATTGTGTGTGTGTGTGTGTGTGAGAGAGATGGTCTCGGACGTTGTCCATTAACCACTACATTTATATTATATCTACAATTTCTCAAGCAATTGGTAAGATTATTACTTTTAAATCAACATAGTATTGAATGCTCATCATTTTCCTTATAGGAGTAGTAGAGTCAACAGTTCATTAACTATTAAAGGAATACCGAGGTAGAGGAACAAAATACAGTGCAGCAAATATTAGTGGAATACCAAGACTTTTGAAAAATTGTGATAAGTAAATTAAAAATGATGTTCGAAGAACAAAAATAAGTTATCTATATTGGATTCAATTTGGCAAGCTTTAAAACAAATTAAATTCAACTGTGTAATCCTTTGAATAAATGTACTATTTGTTTATTATATTGCATTTTTACATATTTGGAAAGATATCGTCAAAAGTCTAAGGAGGTTATAAGCTATCGAAGGTTTAAAAAATATATAAAAGAATGGGTTTTGTGAAAGTATAGTGAAAATTATGATGTAATTTAAAAAACTAACTTATTGACTTCCTTTTTATTGCATTCAGTTATTTGCTAATTAAAAACAGCTAGATATATCAGAGTGATGTGTATGTTCTAATCTATACGAAACAGGACAAAGTTTTTTGTGACAGAATACCTGTCTGTTTAACATCTAAATAATTTACTAGACAGACGAGAAATCGACTTATGAATATGCGTGGCTGATTTCTTCATCAATCAAGGCATATTTAATAGATTTGGAACACGACTGTTGACTACTTTTTCGGAACACACCCTTTAGTAACTAATCTGGTAACTTTTAGTGGTGTGAGTAAGGCTTTTCAAATTACTCCTCCTGGTTATTAAATAGACTATAGTCAACATAAACATGATCATTTATAACCGTTACTGGTGGAATCTTTCCTTGAGTTAATAGCAATATATTTAAATCCATCAATTTATTGTATTTCTTCCAACGATTTGTCAGTTTCATTTCTCTAGAGTCGACTTGGTTCCAAGAACAGTCGTGGTGCGGTATTATTGTCACCTCGTTGTAATATCAGTTCATGGATAATACGTACAGGGCAGCTTTTACTATCGGAAATCAACCACTTACTATTTGTATAACTATTGGAATTTTTTCTTTGATGAGCGCATTGATACTTTGAACATTCGCATTGCCAAAACGTGATATTTCGAAATTTATTTCGAAAAAGGAAGTTGTCAAACTTAATAGTGCTGTCATAGTGATTGATAGTTGTACTGAATGCAATTATTATCAGTAGTATGGTTGAAATAATACCCTTCTTGGTGTACGTCATCGATTGTTAATCTCCTTGGAAAAAAAGGCAGGTCTGTGATTAATCCTAATCAAAATATCCCAATAATGAACCGTTTAAATGTATTACAAACGTTAACCCTAATCTTTGACTTACAATAATTTGATTGGTTGATGTTTAGATTACGCACAAGCGCAACCTATCAATCGAAAGCTCAAAATACTATGGAGGCGTTACTTTCGTAGCGGCAATGTCTTTTTCTACTTTCAATTAGCATTTATGAAAATTGAATATTATCTTATTGTTATATCTATTTCTCCACGATTAAATAATAACGCACAGTGAATAATAAAAAGAATTCACTCTCGTTAGCCAATCACATTCTATTATTATCAGAATTCACGATAAAATGAATTAAAATTAATAAATCAAATCGTCTCTTTAAAACGTCAAATACCTAAGAACGCAAATCGCTTCTGACAGCGCGTCGTTTGAAACGTCAAAATAATTATAAATTCATAATTTTACGTATTATAAGAGAAAACATGGACAACAGTAGCGATAGTGAATATGTACGCTTCCCGGAATTAATTTCATTTATAAATTTAGGGGTTCCGATTAAAAATATGAGTTACTTATATATATTTACTCTTTACATTTTTATAAATATGCTCTATAGCCTAGTGGTGGTTGACTATGGCGCGGACGATCGAGGTTCGATCCTCACTGGAAGTTTTTTCTTTTTAGTCGTGGAGAAAGTATAGTCTTTTACTTGTGTAGAATGGCTATTATTCACTTGTATGATTCCAAAACATCCGCGTGAATATTAGCCGTCATTCTGCACTCGTTGAAGAATATACTATCAAATAATACAAAAATATGTATAGATACACGGAAAAACATCAGCATTTTGAAAGTTCTCAAGAATTTTCAATTAGGAAAAGAAGCTGGTGATTATTAATTTCATAGCCTTTTCGAATTTGGCTGAGTTCCTGATTTTGTTTATCAAATTTAAGGTTAGCTAAATGTCAAAATAGCAAATATTATAAACGACATGCCTAAACCCGGATATACGTCACAATCGATGACGCACACCAAGAAGGGTATTATTTCAACTATAATACTATAATGGCTGCTTGCACCAATTGATATTTAAGTAGACTTAAAGTTAAGTGGCGCTTTGAGAAAGTTTTGTTTTGCACCATGAACAACTTGTCATTTTAAGCTGCACCTACCTAAGCTTAGAAAATCGATCGCTTATTCTCCACTTATCTTCTAAGTGGAGATTTCTAACCTTACATTCTTTGTGTTTTCATTGACATATTATGTCAATGATTTTTCTGTTTTCGGGTTTTCTGATTCCGTCTTACAATTTCAAGTGTTTTTATTTTTGGAGAAGGATGTTTATGGAGGATGATGTGTACCTTTTGGGTATTCTTGAAAATGGATTTCCAAGAAGACGGTACAACCGTAAAAACTATTATGAAGAATTGGATGAAAAAACCTTTTTCCAAAGGTTCCGCTTGACCAAGCCAACTGTTTTGCAGCTGGTAGAAATGCTAGAATATTCTTTGGAGCATCCGGACAATTTGTAAGCCCAGGCAGGCAATTCTTTTTCCCGAACTATATAATTTTTTACTGTGTTTTCCATTATAAACAATTTTCTTATTTAGTTAAGAAATTATTTTTCAACTTTTTCTTTATTAAACTTTAGTTGGATAGTACAAAAATGGTTTTAATTATAATCTGAATATCTTAACGCATAACGACTACTTCAAAATTACAAACAATAAATAGATCACTTTAAAGGAACTTATGCACAAAAAATCAGTACATGCATGGAATGTCGTTGCTATAAGCGTTGAATGATAAGATAATTTTTCACTCAACGCTATAAGTAACCGAATGAAAGTTTTAAAAACAAAATACGAAATTGACAGTTTATTAGAAAATATTAGTTGTTATTGTCAGCAATTTTGTAAACATGCTTACAAAAGATGAAAAGGCTGAAATAATTTTAATTCATGGCGAAGACCGTACAAATAGAACTACTGCCGAAATTTTTAATACCAGACATCCTGAAAGACATATTTCCCAAGCGACGGTCGGCAAAATTATGTCAAAATTCAAGGACAGCGGTTCAGTGAATAATATTTTTTAAAAACAGCATGTTGCATGGAAAATTGCTGACAAAGAAGAAGAAATATTGCTAGATGTTGTAGAGTGGTTTTTCAACAAGATGGAGCATCAATTCACAGTACTGTTGCAGTCAGGGAATTTTTGAACATTTTGTCCAGAGGAAAATGGATCGGGAGGTTTTCTGAATTTCTTTGGCCGGCGCGATCCCCCGATTTGACCATAATGGACTTTTTCCTTTGGGGATATTTACAAGAAAAGTATACAAAAGAAGGCCTTTTCCAAATGTGGATCATTTGAAAGATGTTATAAGGGAAGAGTGTGCAAATATACCTAGGCAGTTCTTACTAAATGCTGTCAGGGATTTAACCGTCGAACAGAAAAATGTATGGAAACCGAAGGGAGGCACACGGAGTAATTTTGAAGTAGTCGTTATGCGTTAAGATATTCAGATTATAATTAAAACCATTTTTGTACAATCCAACTAAAGTTTAATAAAGAAAAAGTTGAAAAACAATTTCTGATTTTTTTGAAATTTGGAAAATAAAATAAATAATAAAATATCAATAATCTTCAATACCAGCTCACGTACGAATATTATGATCACAATATGCAATGGAATGGTAACCTTCATACTACTTTAAAGAGTTTCAAATGATTTTAAAGTAGCCAGATAGGGGGGTGAATAAAAAATACGGAAATATGAAATTTATTGAACATCAAAATTTCTCTCTCAAAATCGGCACATGAGCATAAAATGTGATTAGAATCATAATTTCCAACATTTTTCGAAATTTTAACAAATTGACCCGTTTTTAGGACATTTTTTCCAAAATTACGAACTTGACAATTGACAGATGTTACTTGTCAACTTTGACTTGGCGCATTCTAAGTTATTTCAGAAGCAGAAGTGATTGCTACTTAAAGTTGTTATTTAACTACAATAATAAAAAAAATTCCCATATGGCTCCAACTTTATGGCGGACATTGTATTAAAAAAAGAATCAAGAAAAAGTATGCTGACGAAAAATGTTATGCTCAAGGCACTGGCGGTGGTCCATATAAAAAAATTAAATTGCAGTGCCTTTTGATATTCTGAATCTATCAAAAAACTCATTTTCCGTCCACTCTTCAAAATGATTTTTTCTTGCTCGAAATATGCGAGCGTTTCTCCTTAAACCTGAAACCCAGCATAAAATCTCAATAAGGTATAAAAGTCGTATACAAATAAGTGAATAAACCTTCTTCTACTTCTCTTATCATTTCTAGAAAATCCTCATCATCCGTTAACTCTTCAAAATAATCTACGTTTTCCATTGTAAACAATAAAAATTTGTAAAATTATAGGTTATATAACAGTCAGTTATAAGATATGTCACATCAGAATTTGACGTTTATTCCATGAACTTTAGTTAAACGACCATTTTTGGTGGTTCAGTGAATTGCATAGTTAACTCATGAGTTAACCAAAATAATTCTTGACTACGTTTCGTACAACACTTTAATAGCTGTGATCGTGGGTTAACCATAGACATTAGGTTAACTATGCTTCATACAACTGGCCCTTAAAAAACAAGAATAAAATCCTTTGATTTTCAAAGAATTGACTTTTAACAGTTTTTAATACGTTATTTCAAACCTTAAAAACGAGAAGTCACTAGAAACCATGAAGAAATAAATAAAACTCAACTTAAATAGCGAGGTTGACAAATGTATTAAACACTTAGCTAAGAAGCAGAGCAAAAACATTGGTGCAACTGAACATTAACTAAGCGGCCCTTAAATTTTTAACTCGCCTTAGCTATTCTAAGCTTATGCTTCTATTGGTGCAAACGGCCATAATCAGGTTATACATCGATAACTTGTTGCATAATTACAAACATTGTCAGTTTGACAGAATATTTAAACAGATTGTCAGTTTGACTGCTTAAATATTCTGTAAAACTGACACGATTGGGTGAGATTGTTTCATATTACATAAAATACCAAAATTTGATTGGTAGTTAGAATATTTTCGTTTTAATTTCTATGTTCATATTGATGCGTTTTAATCTATGAATATTCATCTTACTAATTTTTATTATTTTTACAGGTAAGATGATCTTCCCTTCCTTCTTGAAAAAGAGTTTCATGAACAAGTAAGTGAATTTAAATTCTTGGTTGAGAATCTAACTTTTTGTGTAAATTATTATTGAAATATTGCTAATAAAACTTACACTTCTTAGTAAGTGCTAAGTAGTTACAGCTAAGTATTGAAAAAATAAAAACAGATTCGCGTATCACATTAAAGATGTATTTATGTATACAGAGTGTCCACCGTGTCCAGAAAAGCTTCGAGCCCGAAAACTGTTTATTTTGTTTTTAAAAGAATTATTGTACCGGGTGGTAAAAGAATAGCAGCCGTGGCAATGACAAAAACCAGAAAATTTTCGTAGATTTATAGATTAACCGACAGAGGACGTGATTGAATAAAAAAATCTGCCCAAATAAAAAGTAGAACCCAAAAAATCATCCTATCCATCGAGAAATTTCTAGTATAGCTGATATTACAATTTCATGTCTATTTTATCTACTCAAATATAAGGTGAGACAAAGTGAGAACCTTTTTATAGAAAAAGGTTTGCTTAAACGATGCTTGCCAGCTTGATTTTGTTGAATAGAGCTTCACCCTGGGCTTAATTGAAGAAAGGATTATATTCTACTCTTCCTAAAGAGTAGGATTTTTAAAATCAGTTATTTTAAAAAATATGTATCTATGTTATCTACATGTTTTAATCTCATAATTAACCACTTCCTTTTCAAAATAATAATCTCTGCAATTGCAATTGACTCCTTCTCCACCGCTCCAGACACTGAAGCAATATGGAGAAAAACTTTCGATGGAGTCTCGCTGGATTGTCTTCGTCCAAAAATAAAAACAGTCGGGAGCAAAGAATAAAAAATAGAATTTAAAAGGTCTTACTTACATTCAGTTGGTCTTTACCTATACATTCCAAGCAGCATACATACCCCATTAATTTTACCTTAATTGGCTCTGCTGGATATAGAAATAAGCTGTATTTTCTTACTTCGTCTTCTACATGAAACAAGTTATTTTTAATAACTCTTTGGCATTTTTATCACTAAGCTATAAAATATAACTACACTTTCAAATAAATGAGTATTCATGATTTTTTTTATAATTATACTTATTTTAACATTGTTAATATTTAGATTATATTACAAATATAGGCCAAGCAATAGATCATAGAAAAAATAGTAGTTTTTGACAAAATTCCTGGTAGAAATGGTTACGCAAAGGTTTTTTAGGATCTTCTATACAAATAAAATGCTTCGTCCTGAATAATTGACTGTCGGATCAACGCACAGCTTAAACCTGTATCTTGGAGGGTCTATCTTTTGTATGACGTAGGCATCCGATAAGAAAGAATTTTCCGAAATTCTCCCTCTTAGAGGGTATATAAAACGTATTGTAGTACAGTCCCGAGGGATAAAACAAGTTCCTGGGAACAAATGAAGTTTCTTGGTCCAAAATAAGTTCCTGGACACAGTTCCTGTCATGAAAAAAGATCCTGGAAACAGTCCCTGTTTTAAATAAAGTTCCTTGGCAATTCAAAGATCCTGCACACAGTACCTGTCATTAATAAAGCGCCTGGAAACCGTGTTTGGTCCAAAATAAGATCCTGGACCCAGTTTCTGTCCTAAGTTAAGTTCCTATGCCAGAAAAGTTCCTGTAAGAACAACTACTGGATGTGAAAAATCCATCCATCATCAGGAAAATAACTTGTAATTGTATGAATAGTCACTTGCTGAAATTTTGTTAGTTTATATTAAGTACAGAATTTAAATTTTTTATCAATTACATTTTTTCAATCTAGAAAGCTTCATTTATTATACTTGAACTAAGCACCTACCTTATCAATTTTCCACATCTTTAAACGCCGCAAGATAGTATAGAATTTTTAATATTGACTTAGCTGAGGATTACTATATTACAGCACGTTAGTTGCTTTCAATAATATTTTGAAAAAATCAGGGTTACTGAGAACTTCATTTCAAATATTTCTTGTCTCACCCTTCAACCATCCAACCATCAACAACAAAAAATAAACGAGAGAAACCAATATGATGAAAATTCTTTGTTTTTTGTAATCATGCCTTTTTATTTTTTGATTCTTCCTTGCAATAATTTGTAGTTATTTACTGGATATTATTGTTATCAATGACAATACTCACTTAACTCTTAATAAAAAAATGTACAGTTAAATTTTTCGATACACACTCCAAATATTTATTTTCTTCAATCCCTTTAAAATATACCATAAAAACCTCTTCAAATCGTATAATAGCACTTCCTAAATTGATGTTCTGCGTCCAATTAACAACACGATTTCGGTGGTCATCGCTTAAATTTTTTACGGATTTAATTACAGTTCTACAATGCGTTTTGCTGTTAAACCTGTGGGTGGTCATCATTGAATTGCAAAAGTGCTTCCAAGGTATTTATTTGGAAATAACTGAGTTTATTTGGTAGTGAATGTAAACGAACTGCTTTCGGAAAAGCTTTGGTATGCTGCTTATTTCAGCTTGATATATTCAGGCTGTTTCACGATGAAATTGCACTATCTATACAGAGCATTTCAAATCCCGCATAATTCTGAAAGCGTTACTTTTATGGAAAACTGGGAAATCACGTCAAAAATAATAAATAACACGCTTAAGCAACGTGTAATCACATAAGTGCGTTAATAATTCCTATAACACGTGTTACGTAGAAAATTTTATCTACAACTGTTTATTAGTATTATTAACGGTACCTATATTATAAAATTTAAAAAAAAATTCAATCCAACGTATTTTTAATAATATTGACTGCAAACATCAGGTACTGTGTATCATATTTTGTGACCATAGCAACAAAGACAAACAAGGCTGTGGAAATAGAATAAACTAGTTATGTCATCAAATTTTCAAAGTGGAATGAACAAAAATCTATAAAAATGAGTTCAATCGAAGACAATCTCCTGTCGGAAATTGAAAATGCAGCTTCCAGTGTTATTTTAAATACTTAATTCTGGTTTTAATGTTTCTAGATTCATATTATCGCACTAGTGCGGTAATGTATTCAAAAACGCACTAGTGCGGTAATATACATGTCACTAAAAATAGTGTCAAATCGTACCCGTTACATGACAGTTGTAGATAACGATACTTACATATTTGCTTTAGATTTTGTTAAACAGTTCAAACAATATTCACGCCGAATTACATTCGAGGTAATAATTTTTTTTTAATAATTTCAACTAGATTAGCACTCATATTTTTTATTGCTATTAGGAAATCCCACTCGTATAGACTTCATCCACTCGTGAGATTACCATAGCATCAAAGATTCATGCATCTAGTGAAAATTATCAAAAAATTACCACCACTTGTGTGATTACTGTTGCAAACTCTAATTTTCATTACTCAGGAATTAAGTGTCCAGTACTGATTGATATCAGAGCTGATCTACCTCTTTTCAGACCCGTTAAACATTACAATCCTACTCTAAAATATATAGGTGTGAATATTGATATATTGGCATTGGTCCACTATTATTCTGGCATACAGGCATTGGACCGAAAATGCGCCATTATAATACTGTTACGCGAGCTGCTGCATTAATGTGCTCAATTAGTGCCTCCAGTGAAATTCCCATATGATACGACTATGGCACCTCCGCCTTATTTTCGAGAATGATCTGGAATACGTAACATCTAGAAAAACCCAGCGCATTCACCAGAACTTCGAGAGGTTTCTAGAACTACAATAAGTGCGAGTATAAATAGGCGACGAGCATCGCAGCGTAGTTAGCTAGTCAGTTAGTGTTGATACTGAAAGAAAGCAATCGCGCCTCGATAAAGTGACTCCCATTAAATTATAGTTAGTGTGCGTTTAGTGTATTATATAAATTATTAAATAAGGACTGTATTTGAATATAAATCAGTAAATATAAATTAGAATAAACGTTACAATACATTATGTCGAGCAGGCATGTGTCCTAGTGGTGGCCAGTGTCCAATTATTGATATTACACCGACGTAATGTTTTGCCGTATCGGTAACTTCTAGTGAGAAGGCATTGGGCCAGTATGATGCTAACTGAAATTGTTTACTGTACTGCAATCGTACATTGTACATTGTACGTACAGATTTAGAATCTACATAAGTATTCACAAACAATCTATCTCTCTGTATGGAATTAACATACATTAAATCGAATGCCGTTATTATATAGGAAGACATGATTGGGAAACCACGTCTTCTCAGCTCAATTCATTGCGTAAGGCGTGTAGGTATAAATCTTGTTAACAACCCACGACAAGAATTGCAAATTGCAATTTCAGTTATCGATCACAAGTGGCGTATCCTGAAATCATTGAAAAGAAGTTATACAGCTGCAATAATTGTTTGTTGCGAAATAAGTAACGGTAGTCATAAATGGTAACAGACACTATATTCTATTAGTAAATCAGTAAATATATAGGTTACGTGGAATTATTATTCAATAAATAACATAAGGCTTTGTATCCGGTTACACGTGTGTCTATAATGATCAATCTTTTTTCATAATTACTGTAATAAATTGCGTTGCGGGCAAAGTACATTCGAAAAGAAATTTTTCACCTAGGTTTTTTTTTTCATTAGCGGCGTGCTCGATTGCTAAAAGTCCAACAAGTTGCTGTCTTTTGAATAATTTATTTTGAGATCCATGTTTTTACCAATTATGGCTTTTTTTTGTTAGGGGTATCTGTCTATTGCATATTTTGGGCAGCTTACGACTAAATGCTCGACAGTGATATTTTGGAGTCCCCAAGAGTTAACGTTAACCCTCTACCTAAATTGGTTCTGAAAGATCAGGTATATAAAATAGATACACAAAATGAGGCCAACTTATTTGTTTTGGAACAAGTAATAGCTTTGTTCGTAGAGCTATCACAAACGGTTGAAAACTGGACGACTCATGCGCAGAGCCGCTCTGTGAGCTAGGAGCTCTGGGGGTCTATTCACTAACAATGAGAGCTCCTATGAGAGTACACACTTATAAAGTGCGCATGCGAGCTCTCTCGAAATTGCAAATTATGATATAGCCCGCATGAGCACTTTAGAAGTGTGTACTCTCGTAGGAACTGTCACTGTTAGTGAATAGACCCCCAGGTAACATCGGTCACGAAGATGAACGAAAGTTAGTAGTTGAGGTGCGCATGCGTCCAAGGAGCGCTTAACCTTTTATTCGATGTGACTGAATGTGAGTAGATTGGCGCAGCTGCTAGGGTGCTGAGCTCACAACTCACAGGTTTTAGGTTCGAAACCCGGTTAGGACCTGGGTTTTCATGTTTTTTTTTTAGTTTTTATTTCTTATTTTCTGATATTTTTATACATAGTTACACTTTGATCAACCGGGTTTGGGCCTGGGTTTCCTTGTTCCTTTTTTAGTTTTTCATTTCTTATTTTCTGATATTTTTTTACATAGTTACACTTTGATCAACCGGCTTTGGGCCTGGGTTTCCTTGTTCTTTTTTAGTTTTCTATTTCTTATTTACTGATATTTACATATTTACTTCATATATATACAGTGCTTTTCAGATAAAAGTATCCACCTTTAATAACTTTTGTAATACTGGTATTTAGAAAAAATCCAAAAACAGTCAATTTATGTTGGAAGGGGCAAGCATTATGGCTTATATAAACTTACTGGAAAAGCCACCCCCTCACCCCTAGCAGCATCCCCTTTATTTTTTTAAATTACTTTTCATATTTTTTATGTAAAATTTGGATACTCCTCTTTAGGCTGATTTCAAAAATGTATAATACTTTAGGTTAAAGTGGTTAGTTTATGAGATAAACAATTTTTCTTTTAAGAGCACAAATTTTACTTATTATCTACTTTCACCTTATTTGCCTGTACTAAAATGGGTTGTACAACAGTTCAAACTCTTTAATCTTTTTAACTGTGCTATTTATTATAAAGTTACAATAAGTGTTCAAAATGAGTACCATTCACTTCCATACAATGGTATAATCTATTTTGAAATGCCTCTCTGACATTGCTTAATACGGCTGGATTTAATTGTCGACATTCATTTTCTATCCTCTCTCGTAAATCATCCAGAGATTCTGGTTGGGTAGCATAAACTTTTGTTT
>CAJUYG010000867.1:121577-160012 GCA_910591675.1 Galerucella calmariensis | reverse complement strand
AAATTTCCGTTGATGAAGAAAGGTCCGACAATGTGGTCACCTAGGATACCACACCAAACGTTTAACTTTTGGGGATGTTGTGTATGGAATTCACGCATAATATGTGGATCACTTTCAGCCCAATATCTACAATTATGCCTACTTACTAAGCCATTTAATGAAAATGAGCATTCATCAGAAAAGCAAATATTGTTTAACAATTGTGGATTGTTATTGATAATTTGCGTCATTGATTCGCAAAACTCTAGGCGACGATCAAAATCATCTTCATTCAACTCGTGCACCAACTTAACTTTGTATGGGTGGTACTTGAATTTATGTAGAACTCGGAAAACTGTAGAAGATGAAACACCGATCGCTCTACTTATTGTTGACAACGATTGGGGTTGTTGAGCCTCTAAGCTGACTTGCCCTAAAATTGCCACTTGGATTGCTTCGTTATTTACGAGTCCCTCTCGCTTATGCACTTTATTGCAAACAGACCCTGTTGTGGTAAATTTCTCCATCAGTTGAATTACATACTTATGAGTTGCATGTCTTCCGTCATGTAATTCGTTAAATATTCTAGCAGCAGCTCTTGCACAATTATTATTTTGGTAGTATAAACCTACAATTTCAATTGTTTCTTGCAAAGAGTAAACCATTTCAGAGAAACAAAATAAATAATGTATCAAATTACACTATCAATAGTGACTACAAATTCTAGTTGACAATGTCAAACTTTAATAAAAAGTAGAGTTTTTTGTTGTATGGATTTTTTAAGTAGAATAAATAGCACAGTTAAAGAGATTAAAGAGTTTGAACTGTTGTACAACCCATTTTAGTACAGGCAAATAAGGTGAAAGTAAAAAATAAGTAAAATTTGTGCTCTGAAAAGAAAAATTGTTTATCTCATAAACTAACCACTTTAACCTACAAGTATTATACATTTTTGAAATCAGCTCAAAGAGGAGTATCCAAATTTTACATAAAAAATATGAAAAGTAATTTAAAAAATAAAGGGGATGCTGAAAGGGGTGAGGGGGTGGCTTTTCCAGTAAGTTTAAATAAGCCATAATGCTTGCCCCTTCCAACATAAATTGACGTGTTTTTGGATTTTTTCTAAATACCAGTACCTATTACAAAAGTTATTAAAGGTGGATACTTTTATCTGAAAAGCACTGTATATGTTTTTCCTATAGCGAAGGGGCGCCAAATCCATCAGATTTTTAACATAAAATTTCCTAACATCCTAACATGTCTTCTTAAACTTGATAATGCACTAAAGCCACTATCACATTATTTGCACTTATATTCCATTTTACCGCGAATCTTAATGAATTTAAGTAGTTTTAATAATTTCTATTAATCATAGAATCCTTGATTATTATCGTTGAGTGATAACGCTGCTTGGACGCATGTTCACCTCAACTACTAACTTTCGTTCATCTTCGTGACCGATGTTACCTGAACTCCTAGACGCTAGTGGGAGTCATACAGTTTCCAACCGTTTGTTATTGCTTTACGAACAAACCTAATGTAGGTACTGCAAGCGCCAAATGTGAAAACATGGCGCATATCTGTCATAAGCGTACAAATGGTGTACGGTACCTATTTTACCAAGTAAAATTGAAAATACAAAGGTCACTAAGAATATCAACGCCACTGGATAAATCAATATCAGTCAATTGACGAAGTGAGAGGAAAGAACATACGCACGCGCTTGCCAATAAGAAGTCAGCTTTTGAGCAAAATGACCAATTACGTAATTTGGAGGGTGTGATAATTATGGTTTTCGTACAACGCTGTCAGAACTTGAAGAAGCCCGTAACAGATTTGGAAAAGTGCTCATCTTTTAATATTCATAAATTGAAAAAATAATGTAAATAGAAAAAATCCAAGGAAACAAGCATTAAGCATTAAGGAATTAACGTTTAATCATATAGTTAATAATAAAAAGTCCATTTTCTTATTATTATCACTACATATTTAGCACTTTAGCTTTTCCATAGTTAAACGTGGCAATATCGAATGTTTTCGACTGCATTCCCTTCACAGCTTCAGATAAACTTGCCAAAGTATATAGACTCTTTGAAAATAATTGAACACTTTAATAATTATTTCACGTGCCTGACTCTTGATAACTGGTTTTCTGTTAGGCGATGACATTTTTTCAGAAACAACACAAAAGTTATTCAGATTATGCCAAACGGCAACAGAACTCAGGACAACTAATAATACGCCTATGTACAGAGTCTTTATATGTCTTGCAAGAGCTGTAGTGGGAGGTAATATTGAAAATGAGTTTGTGCGCATGGGGGCGGGCTCTCCATTACGTTTGGCGCTTGCAGTAATTGTTTTATTATTTTTAGAAACCTATATCTACATACTATTTAGTTTAATATGAAAATAATAATAATTTCGCAATTTTCTTTTAAAAATTGCAATTGCCGTAATTCAAGAAAAGTACCTATACTTTTCAATTTTTTTTTTATAAATAAGCCGGCCATCAAAAATAAAACTAGAGTGCTATTCTGTAAATTGGAATACCTATATTTTGTACGGGGTGAAAATTCCACCACCTATGATGTTATGACGTTCTTTCTTTCTTAAATAAAACACCCAGATGTATTTTTTATTTTTAGTCGCCTTTTTCAACTTATTACAAAAATGTATTATAAATTAGGTACATTGAATTAATCCTCGAATTAATCTAATTAAATTTATTCCTAGTTACTGACTTTTATGCTATAGAAAGAAAAAATACTCAGTATCAAGAAACAAATTTTAATTATTAACAATGATTTACTAACATTACAGTGAAAATAATGTCCACTTGTATATTAATATTAATACTTGTTTTAACGTTTAAAAAATATGATACATTAAATGAAATGGAATCTTGAAATATATCCATTTTTATACTCATCTTACGTCTCCGCATCTCCTTGAATGTTCAACTTTGAATTTTTATATAAACATCAAATCTGATAGAAACTGTTTTAAAATTCCAATAAAAGAAAAAATTGATGGGTGCGTGAAATAAAAGGATTCGCACGTGTTTATATTTTTTTCTATGCTATCGTTCAGCATCATTCCAGAAACTGGACGGAAAAACGGCTGAAATATATATTTGACCACCAAATAATCGGCATACCGTAATAAATGCAAATGTAATAAGCGCAGCCCTATTCCAACTTCACTTTTTCCGTTATAATAATCGAAAAAGTCCCAAATTTTGAATGTTGCGGAATCAGGCTTGCGTCGCGAGGTAAATAGTAAAAATGCTAGAGTTACATGAACTTTGTAAATGGCTTTCAGCTTAGTTATCTCTTCCCTTCCAAATAAATATTTTAAACAGTGAAAGTACTCTGTGTTCCGATCATGAATGTCTTTTTTAATTCGCTACACCTTGAAATTGTTGAACAATGAGCCTTTTTGAAGGTTTGTCACTTCGTTGTTCTTCAAGGAATCTAGACGATTTTTTTCAGATTGAAGCTTTTCTTATGCTCTATCATTGTACGAAATAATATATTGCAAAATTTATTGTACATGCGGTATATTACATTTGACAACTTAGGTCGCTTTCAATAATCATTCCCACGGTTGCAAAATTGCATATTTCTGAAAAATAATAACGATACATGACTTATCTATCAACAAAGCAAACAGCGTAAGTGAGGGTGATGTGCAATGTCGTACAGGGCGAGAATCAATTTATTTTGGTTATGTCATAGTTTGCAGACTAATTAAGTTACAGATTTCAGATTACGTAATTATGTAATCTAATCTAATTATGTAATATGAAGACGTCATAATAATAACATCAGGTTTTTAATTTGTTTATTAATAATATTGTAAATAATGGTTTTTTGATGTGCAAAGTCTGTGGATCTTTCGATGAGAAAAACAAAAGTTCTTTATCTGAGTTAACTGAATAAACCCTCACTTCGTGGAATCTACTCATCATATGGTTTTAAATGAAACTAACTTTTTCTAAATGATTCCACAATATATTTGTAAAAATGTGTAAATTGCAAATATATTGTGGAGTCATTTAGAAAAAGTTAGTTTCATTTAAAACCATATAAAAAGTTCTTTAGTCCAAGATCCCAGATCGATAAGACCCTTCTTTTATCTCGTTAAACAATTTTCCGCAACGACTTCAGAGATCGGTATGAGTGCATCTTATTTTACATCAATTTGGCCCTCTTGTCAAGTAAAGTTAGCTACCAGGAGAAAAACATTGTAAAATGGTCATTTTCAGGCTATTTATCTTGACTAATTGATAGCTCAAGCCGTTTCTGTACATAAGTAAGTTTTGTTATAAATACTGCGTGAAATAGAAAATAAATACATTTAGATAATATATCCTTGCTCCCTTTGAATCAGTTGAGGACATTTTTTTTGTAAGACTAACATTTTAGTCAATAAATATGAAACCTTTACAATTAAGACAAAATTTTTAGTCCGGCCCTTAGTTCTAGCACAGAATAACGAATCCTAGAACAGATCGGTTCCATGTATAAAAGTTAACAAATACATGTTTGAAAATAAACAGGATTGCATAAGTGAAAGATAAAATGAAACTCAATTTGTTGACTACAAAAACAAAATTATGTTATAGATTGTGTTTCTAACTTCCTCGGTATAATTTGGTAACACCTTTTAACAGTATATTCATTGATCTTCTGCGAGGTAATTAATTCTAACGTGTATAGTATCCACATTACAGAATAAATAATAAATATCTGCAAACTGCAAAGCAAAGCATCGATATATTTATGAATGAACCTCACTTGGATTAGTACTATGGTTCTCCGCTTATGTCAGCACATGTCGAGTGAGACTATTAAAAGTTAGGTTCCTGCATTATAAATCATTATTCAGAGAATGCGATAAGTTGAACACTTTTTCAGGCTTCATAAATATACAATATACGACATGCTGGTTGAATATTTCATTATATCTTGTAAATTATAAATATAGGAATATTTTTATGGTTGCGCTTTTCACTTCTGTCGCTAGATGGACATAGTAGGTACATATACATATACGTTGCATTACTGACCAATGCCAATATAGGTATCAATATTTTAACCTGTAAATATTTTTGGGTAGGATTGTAATTTGTAGTTGGTCTGGACTGGAAATTAATAGAATAACCAGCTTATCAAAGAGTGCTGGCCCATTTCTAGATGATGAGAACAATAACTCTCATTAATAAAATTTCATTTTTTATATTGAATCATTTTACCTATTTTTTGCGCGATCGATCTTTTTTGTTTATTTACAGCATCGGTTGTCAGGTCGGTAGGTTTTGTGTTTACTGGTTTCTAAGTCAACACGTCGGTAAGTGATACGTACCGACGACTTAGCCCTACATACATTTAAGTGGTCCTAAATAATATATTACTTCATTCATTACAGAAAAGGAACAAAAAAATAAGATTGTTTTTTTTTAATGAACAGAATAGAGCAGAACAATATAAATAAATAGCATGAAAACAATTTCACCAAAATGAAAATTATATTTTAAACTGATCGAGAAGTATAAATGTCACTTTTGACATTTCGTTCATTTCGAAGAAATTTAAATTATTTTATTCGAAATTCGAATATTTCAATACGATCGCGCAAAAAATGGTATAAGCATTTCGAACGTTAAGGGTAATACTGGTCTCCAGCAAAATTGGAGGCTTCGCTACGCTCAGCCTCCAAACATTGCTGTCGATCGGTAAACAACCCTTTTCGGTCTTGATACTTAATATACTATAAAGCACGCATCAGCGTGTTTAAATCGAACTTTCAAAAATGCGCGTTTTCTAAAGTTATCATGGCAACATCAAAAACTCGAGAAACGAAGTCTTGATGACAATTTTTTTATTATTGATCTGACAGGAGTACTTTGTAACGTCAATAGTTATTTTCCTAACAAGTGCGGAAAGTGATACTTTCCCGCACGCGACTGCAGTTGACCCGAACGACGCGAAGCGGAGTTCGGGCAAGCGGTCAAGGGCGGGAAAGACACTTTACGCATAAGTTAGGAACATTATTTTTTCTACGACCGTATATACAAAAAAGTATATCAACCCATTTTTCAAAATTTATTTTATTTTAACATGCATATACAAAACTTTAACCAAAAACTATTATTATTATTATTATCAATTATTATTATAAATATTATTATTAGAAACACAATTTGTTGCATTCTGTGAATTACTTGAAATTGCCGGTCCAGTGGAGTTATTTGGTGTTAACTGTGAGTGAATGACGTTGATGAGGATGGCATCGTTTGCAGGTCACATAAAGATGACGATGAAGGTGACGGCAACAATTTTAAGTCATTTGTAGATGAAAGAATTTCATTTGATATATTTTTCTTATATCAAGCCCGGGTGATTTGATAGGTGTTTTATGACACTACTTTGAAGAATGTACAGGGTTATATCAAAATATTTTCATTATTTTATATTTTCAGAAAATTAAAAATGCAACAAAAAGCTAGAAAACATGTAGATTTTATTTGATGGACTATTTATTCACCTGGTGTAAGAATAGTTATAACTTCCGAAGTAAAAAACTATCTAATAAGGTCAAAATTTGCATAATTTTACTTTCCCGCACTAGTGCGGGAAAGTGACACTTTCAAAGCTAAATTGCGTGCGGGAAAGTGGGTTAAAGCGCACGGTAGTAGAAAAAACCTTTATTCGAACAATATTTACAATTCCATTGTATAAATGAAAATGGACATTACAGTTGGTATTGTTTGAGATATTATTATTTAAATTTTTCAAACCGGAGGAAATGGTATTTAAATTAATAAATCTTAAAGACAAATGGAAATTAGTTTATGTTTTTCTCATTTCCTTGACAACGCAAGATATACGTAGCATCATGAATTCAACCATTTTACATTATTAGTTCCTATTCCCAATTTTTGTTGTTGTAGTAATAGATACCACTTGCTCTATTTCTAGAATTCCGGCTTCGCCGTCGTGCTCGAAAATCGCGCGTGTTTTAAAGACCTTAATATCCACTTATACTTTAATATACTATTTTGCATACGCTGTTCCGTTGTTGAAAAAGTACCAAGCTTCATTCCAAATAGACAAGTCGAGCACAAAATCCGTTTCAGTTGTGTGAGAAAATAAATCGACAAATACTAACTGAATAGATGTGAATTTCATATATTGTTTTCATTTTTGATACATCAATATTGTGTTCAAGAACCAGGGGAAACGCTACAACTTTATATGGTTACAAGATCTTTTATATTTTTTTTCATTCATTGCTTTGTTTGTGACACAGGCAATAATTAACTACTTAAAGTTTTCAAATAATTATTGCCAGTAATTTGAATATCTTTTCAGAAATAGAATGTAGTAAAATCATTAAAATAGTTTTTGTTTATAATCTTGGCACCTAAGTGGTTACATTTTTTTGTTAGCAAGTGTGATTTTATAAGTTTAGTAATAAAATTGTAGTTTCTGCTTATTTGTGTGTCTTGTGTCTTAGAATTCTAGACCTTGACTTCCCCTTCAACGACCACTATAAATAATAATAGCGCCCAAAAAACTTATTTATACAGACCTGTGTAAGTTGAGGATGCAACACCCCATACTAAGTAGACTTTTTGGCCCTTATACAGGGTGGTCCGTACCTAATGAATCAAAGTAAAATGGAAGGTTCTTGGCCTGAAAATATTACCTGATGCAAGTTCATCTAATAAAATATTGCTGATAAAATAGATACAGGGTGGCAAAGTTGGAATGTCAAAAATGTTTTTCCTCAGTTAATTGAAATTTTTTTTATATACAAACGTAAAAATTTCGAGAATTCCGGCTTCGCCGTCGTGCTCGAAAATCGCGCGTGTTTTAAAGACCTTAATATCCACTTATACTTTAATATACTATTATCTCACGTCCACTGTCAATCTGCAGTTTCTGATGCTGTCCTCAACCATCATCATTTTATTTTTAAATTAAGAATGATTTGCTTCTTTTTTATTTTTTAGTTCGATGTGTTTTTTTTAAACCCGATGCTAGATCGAAGTTGTGTTTTTGTTTTAACGAGTATGTAAATTTTTGAATTAATCTGTGCGTTGGAAGTTGTTAAAATTGAGTTTAAAGGTTGAGTTATAAATGAAACACCCTATATTTTATTACTATATTGTATTGTCGTCGGTCCTTGACAAGTGTTTGAATTGAATCTGTCCGTTTAAAGTGGGTCAAAATCGAGTCCAAAGAAGTCCGTTATAAACAGACTTACATACAAGTGACGCTAATATACTTATAGCGTGTTATGAATAATTTTCCAGTTTTTCCAAATTTTCTTCGCTCCTAATCATCCAATCACTTCACGGAAAAAAGCGTTGTAGTCGTATTTTTATTATCTATGATTAATCTTTTCACAAAATTACGATTACTTGATTCGTTTTCTTGTTATTAATAAAAAACTAAAAAAAGAAATACTACATAATGCCTTTCACATGACGGCATGTTCTCTACTGAGATTTTTGTCATAAAATTTACCTATTGCTGTGCCTATAGGCGTTACACCTGGGTAAACCTTAAGCTTTTCTGTTTTCTCTCTGTGTTTATGTTGGTTTCTTCACGACACAATCCTTTTTTTATTTTTTATAGGATGCAGTCTATTTAAACGCCCGTTTCATTTTAAGCTCCATATATGAGATTAGCGCCCTTTAATATAAGTAAACTTTCGACGTTAACGTCATTCATCTTCTTCCAATCTTAACTAGGTTTGCTATACTAATATGAAACTAACGCAGTAATATTCGCTTATACAGTGTGGAAACCACTTATGGAATAAAATTCTTTGTCATTATTTTAGAAAATTATAAAAAATGCGTCAACTTTTGAATTGAGTTGTGCGTTATGTAAACATAAATTTGAATGTACAGGGTGATTCACGCAAGTATGCCATAGTCGGTGCTGTTTTTTTTAATGAATCACCCTGTATATTTGCATATTTTTGAGATCCTCTTAATTCCTCTTAATTCCAACAAACTAAATAATGTATGGTCAATTATGAATTATACAGGGTGAAATTTTAAAATTAATAATTTATTACCCTTGAAATATTGGTACCTACTTTTTTAAATTAGCTAAATATGGATTTATCAAAAATCTAAACTAACTAATTATTAGACGTATTTGTATATTAAACAAAACCAGCTACGCCCATGAATTTCATCATAAATACCTGAAAATTGCCTATAAAAACGCCAATAATTACACAAAATCGGTAAATAATGTGGATTGTTTTAATTTGGTAAATAATGTGGATTGTTTTTTATTCTTTCAGTTGTTGATGTGTTGACAGTTTATACTGAAAAAGTAAAATCTTTGTCAAACACTCGTTGAAGATGATGTGAAAGTGGATATTTTGTTAAGTGTCCAAGGGAATCCAACTTCAAGTACACGTCAAATTGCCCGTGAAAATAATGGTAGTCATACAACTATTCTAAGATGTCTTCATTAAGAAAAACTTAATCCCTACAAATTAACTTTTGTGCAGGAGTTAACAGAAGACGATCCAGATCGTAGAATGGATTTCTGCGAAAGATTAATGAATAAGCTGAACAGAAGAGCTCTTGGTACCATTCTTTTTTCTGACGAATCAACATTCACATTGAATGGAGAGGTAAACCGACAGAACTGTAGATATTGGTTAGCAGAGAATCCTAATTGGACGCGTGAGACACATACTCAGTACCCTCAAAAGGTGAACGTTTGGGCCGGTATCATAGGCGGCCATATTATTGGTCCTATATTTATAGATGGAAATTTGACAGCTGAAAAATATTTAAATATGCTTAGAAATGAAATTATTCCTGCGTTGACAAACTTATATCCCAACGCAATAGATCCTAGCTTACCGAATGAAAATGTTTGGTTCCAGCAAGACGGGGCAACACCCCATTATGCTTTAATGGTAAGAACTTATTTAGATGAAATCTTCCCCAATAAATGGATTGGACGAAGAGGTACTATTGAGTGGCCAGGTAGATCGCCAGACCTTACGCCGTTAGATTTTTTTCTGTGGGGTTATCTCAAGAAATAAGTATATGCAACACAACCAACTAGCATTGTAGACCTCAAAGACAGGATAACTATAGAAATACGGAATATTTCACCACAAATTTTGAACAAAGTTAAGGAGGAGTTCTATAGGAGACTGTGATATTGCCAACAACTAGGTGGAGAACATGTTGAGCCTTTATTTTAATGTATTAAAATCAAATACATCAGGTATTTTATGTATGTGTTTAATAATTGTAAAAATAAAAATTTCTCCCTGTATAATTCATAATTGACCATACATGATTTAGTTTGTTGGAATCGGTTCATTAAGAGGATTTCAAAAATATGCAAATATACAGTGTGCTTCATTAAAAAAACACAACACCGACTATGGCATACTTGCGTGAATCACCCTGTACATTTACATTTATGTTTACATAACGCACAACTCAATTCAAAAGTGGACGTGTCTCGGCATTTTTTATAATTTTCTTAAATAATGACATGAAGAATTTCATTCCATAAGTGGTTTCCACAGTGTATTTCTTCTGCCGATTAACAAAAAAGTTGAAAATATCTTGTTTAGTTCCGGAGATATCGGGAGGTATGTTTCAGAAAGTGATAAAACATAATTTTGACAGATTTTTGACAAATTTCGCAATAAAAAGTGTTGTCCCTATTAAAAAATGTTGTAATTGCCGATTTCAGATGGCCAGGGACCTACTCTATCATTTTGTAAAGACCACATGTGGTTGGACCTATCGAGAAGGAAGCTACTTTTTCTCCGTTATTTTTCAGTCGACTATATATATTCACCGAAAAACGGAGACAGTTAAGGAGGAAATTTAATAGAACTAAAGAAAATTCAGAAGAATGGACGGATTATAAGAGGGCCCTAACTGAATACAACAAACTGGTAAGGAAAGTTAAGAGAGACTCCTGGAGGAGGCACTGTGAGGAGATAGAACAGACTCATGAGTGTGCCAGACTGCAGAAGATTCTCTCCAAGGACCCTAATCAGACTATACACGCTATCAAAAAAGATAACGGACAATATACTGAAAATGGTAAAGAAACCTTGGAAGAGCTACTCAAGGTACACTTCCCTGGATCAATACCCACCATTCCGCCACAGAACTCTCCAGCGACAGAACTGGATAGACCACGTTGGGCATCCAGGATAGACTGGCGAACAGCGAAGGCAGTGGTAGATGCGGAAAAGACAGAATGGGCTATTAACAGCTTCAAACCATATAAATCACCGGGACCAGACGGGATTTATCCTATCCTACTCCAAAAAGGAGGAAATACACTGCACAACAGGGTAAGTGAACTGCTCAGAGCCAGCCTAGCTCTGGGGCATATTCCAAGAACCTGGCAACGCATCAGAGTTACATTTATACCAAAACCTGGAAAATCTGGACAGGACACGGCTAAAGCTCTGAGACCAATCAGTCTAATGTCATTTTTGCTAAAGACTCTTGAGAAACTTCTCGACAGACATATTAGAGATGGTATAATGGCTTCAAGACCAATACACCGAGATCAATATGCATATAGAGAGGGAAAATCAACCGAAACAGCATTACATCAACTCATAAAAAGGGCTGAATACGTGCTGGAAAACAAAGAGGTGCTGCTGGCAGCCTTTCTTGATATAGAAGGAGCTTTTGACAACACCTCCTATGAATCTATAGCTAAGGCGACGAGGAATTTAGGGATCGATGCCACGAGCTGCAGGTGGATAGACTGCATGCTCAGAAGCAGGCTCATAGAATCAACTCTGATGGGGGAAACAATGGCAGTATGTGCAACCAGGGGCTGTCCGCAGGGGGGAGTACTATCCCCGCTGCTGTGGAACCTGGTCATGGACGGGCTCATCAGAACCCTACACAGAGGAGGATTCAACATCATAGGATATGCAGACGACCTGGTAATTCTATCCCAAGGTAAATACAACAGTACAACCAGAGACAGACTCCAGATGGCTTTAAATGCAGTAACAGGCTGGACTGTAAAAGAAGGGCTACGTATTAGCCCTTCGAAAACACAGATAATTGCGTTCACCAGAAGAAGGAAAAGGGAAGGACTTGGCCCTCTAACTCTTCAAGGTGAACCAATACGACTGTCGGATGAAGTAAAATATCTTGGGGTTGTTCTAGACCCAGGCTTAACTTGGAACCGACACCTTCAGCACGTGATCAAGAAAGCGGAGGTGACCTTCATGGTTGCCAGACGTACTTACGGCATTAAATGGGGACTAAGACCCAGCATGGTACACTGGCTATACAAAATGGTTGTCATTCCCAGGATAACATATGCATCTTTGGTATGGTGGCCAAAGACCAGACAATCCTCTGCTATGCTAAAACTAAGCAAGGTGCAAAGACTTGCATGCACTGGCATTACAGGGGCAATGAGGACTACTCCTACAGCGGCGCTGGAAACAATGCTAGACCTTCCTCCACTACATTATGTCATAATGTGTGAAGCAAGGGCAGCACTAACCCGACTGGAAAAAGCACTAGACCATGATGTGGCACATGGGAGAGGACACACAGAGATAAGGCAGGTGGGTGATGACATTTTCAAAATGCCAACAGACCAAATGACTACCAAATATATCTTTCGCAAGAACTTCGAGATTGTCATCAAAGATCGAAAGGAGCTTGAGGAAGAGAACGCACCACCACTTAGTAGAGCGAATGAACTGATCTGGTATACAGACGGATCTAAAAATGAACTCGGCACCGGAGCGGGCATATACAGCAAGACGAGCAAATATGAAGGAATCGTCTCGCTAGGAAAATACGCCTCTGTATTCCAAGCAGAGGTTTATGCAATACTTGCGTGTGCAAGGGCTAACAGTATGAGAGCCTACAACAACAGGCAGATCAGGATCTACAGCGACAGCCAAGCCGCCCTTAAAGCACTTCAGAGCTATAGGGTGACATCTCGGCTAGTATGGGAATGCGGCGAAGAACTTAGAAGACTGGCGACTCGGAACAGTGTAACACTGGAGTGGGTACCAGGTCATAAAGGAATCGCAGGCAATGAAAAAGCTGACGAACTCGCAAGAGTAGGATCGTCAACTCTGATGAACGGACCCGAACCTGCTGTGGGCATCCCCAGATGCTTAACCAGGTCATGGTTAAAAGGGTGGTTGAAAGAACAACACAAGAAATACTGGAAGAATACGACTGGGCAAATACATGGGAAGAAATTCATAAAAGAACCATCAGAAAAAGTAACGAAAGAACTGCTCTCAATGAGCAGGAACAAACTGCGCACCACTACGGGGCTACTTACGGGACACTTTCCCACAAAGGAGCACCTAAACAAAATAGGGCTGTACAACGGAGACCTTACATGCAGAAGATGCAAAAAGGATACCGAAACAGCTCTGCATATACTATGCAACTGTGAGTCGCTGGACCACAGAAGGCAGAAACTTTATGGTAGAACCCAAATGACTCCAGAAGACTTCTACAATCAACCAGCTAAGAACCTGTATGAGCTAATACAGGGAACGGATTGGCTGAATAGGTTGTAGTCAGAACACTAGGAGTATCCACAATAAGCCCAGGAGGCTGAGGTGGTACCGGCGAAAGGACGGCTCCGAAGGGAAAAAAAAAGAAAAAAAAAATATATATTCACTTTATAAAGCAAGCAGTACTTGGACTCTGTACTCTATAGAATTCTACCGATCGCTTTCTATAGTATTATTGCTACTATTTATTCTACTACCAAGGACTCTAAACTCCTTTTCCTTTGTAAGTTTTGAATCCGTTGGTATTTCATTTCCATTCATTTTATAGTTGCTAGTCATTAATTTTGGCCATTATGTTATCATTTATCATTGCACAAAGCAAGTTTGTTATTCTTACTGGACTTATGACAACTCTCATTGCAATCCAGAATATATTCAATCATACTCGCATCTGTTTTGATATCCAGAACTAGGGAAATATTTCTTGTTTTTGATAGGTTTTTGGCAACCAGACAAAGACACTTTGGGTATGACTCGTTTGACAGCCATTAGTGCCATTTTCTCTTAGTTAACTTTGTAAAACAGGACTGAATTCTGGGTTAGTTCAGTGCCTCAGGTATTTGACCCACTGGTCTTAGTAACAAGTGCATGGTGAAGAAGATAATTTCTCAAGATTATTTTTTCTAGCGAAGGAAATGGGCGCAGTATTAGCAGGATTCGCAATTGAACATTTTTTCCTATTCCTCCAACGTTTTCAGAGCTTAGTACATTATCTACGAAATATTACAAATATTAGAAGCAGTAAGCCATAAGCAGATTAAAAGATCCTACTCCTCAAGATTGTGTCTGAAATAATATAATCTGTCTTTAACCGGCATAGTAGTCTCTAGATCTTCGTTCATTCACGTTAAAACAAAGTTCACCAACCACAAATACTAGAATCTTTTCTCAGCTGACCAATTCTCTTATACATTTTTAAAGAATTAACAATTTTATCAAACTTATGTAACAAACTGTGATATTTTTAAAAATGAAAAACGTGATTATCTTGTAATATCTACGCAGGTTGTGTAAGAGACAGATGTCCTTTTCAATATTGTTTTTATTTGATGATTAATATTTGAGCAATTCTTGAATGACGTCCGTACTGATTATTTACGTTGCATTAATATACTATTAGTGGCACATTGTTTTTTATCGTACGTTATTTATAGTTTACATGACCTTAAGATCAAATGAGACAGAGAGAGAAACAGTGAATGATAATAATTGAATTAACGTTTGTATGCTAACTCTTAACGTTCACCTGATATTATGGCCCGCGCGGGCATTATGACGTAAAAAACAGTTTCCGATTAACTAATTCATTATTAACAAAATATACATCGAATTGGCAATTCTGGAAGGTTCCGCTGATGGCTAAATTTCCTGCAGCAAAGGTTGATTCATGATTCATTGTCTGGGTCTCTAGTTTCTGTAAGGAAATGCAAGATCCTTGAAACCGTAGTCAAACTTTCTCCTAATTCGGCTAAAAGAGTTGCCGAAGTTCGGCGTAAACAATGACCAGTGTTCTTTTCAGAATAGTTCAAACCCAAATAATACAGACAAAAATTGGTGGATAAAAAAATTATTATTCAAAATGACAGACCATACCAATGTATTTTATAAAAGTTTGTATGCACCACGGGTACTAATAGATATATACTCTTGGGGGACTTACTGTCCATTGGACCAGAAGCACTCGGCTTTGTAAGACTGTCGCACTTATGGCTCCCATGATAAAAAGCTCATTAATGTGATTTATTGAACCATAACTCTAGAACTCTCCTGCGGCATAGCAAAATCTACAATAAACCACAAGACAGTCTGTGACACAGGAATCTCTCGAATGATGTGAAATCCTACTGGGAAAGTTCGCAAAAAATTCGCGGCAGACCTGAAAAGCTAAGATAGGAATGCTGTCAAGGTGGGTACAAAGCCAACAGACTACAGTGGAGGAACACTCCAAAGCAGGTACATAGTAAGACCTTCATAGGTGACATATGTGTTAAATGGGCTAAAGAACTACTGAATATCAGTAGGAATAAGCTAGGAGTTATCATAGGTTATCTAACGGAGCATGGCTGTATAACGGGAATATCAGCTGCAGACTATGTGGCAAGGAGACCGAGACCGTAACCACAGAATACACCAGCCAAACAAGAAACGAAAGCCGGCGTAAATCCTTTGATGTTTTGTGGGCAAAATTTCGTGACCTTCAAACTGACGTTGATAGATAACGGATCAAGTTACACTGAGAAAATTGTTCAAAAAATGTAAATTAAATGTTAAGTATGTTAATTGTTTATTTTTATGACTTGTTTCGACAAAGTTTTAATTGTTAAACTCAATTTATGAATAGTTGAAGTTAATTCAACAGCTTAACAAATATTGTGAAAAATATATGAATATAAGTCTTAGCTTCTGTTTTTGGACATTATCAAACAATATTAAACATTACTATTAAACATCATTATTATTATCATTATTAAACATCATTATTAAACAATATTGAGCTATTATTTAACCAAATGATATTTATTTTTTATATTGTTATCGAAATTATATGTGTGAGTATGTAGATGTAGGATAGGGTAAGTCTAAAATTAATACATTAATATTAGATTATATATTTATAATATCAGTTCACAATAGAAAGAATTTCAGTAAATGATGGAATAAAATTACGATAAACATGGTGCTTGAATATAAATTTTTCATTATTTATTAATGACAACCACGAAGTGCACAAGTTTTTGGCGCCATAACTAACAAATCTAAATTTGTAAACAGATTTTATCGTTAAAAACACAAAAAATATGTAAATAATCAAAAAGCTCACAACAAAAAAAATTCTTGGATAAACAATAAAATCACATGTCATTGACAGATAACGGGCTTAAAATGGCGACTGTCAGACATGCGCACTCAGAAAATGAATTGTAAAGTAGCACAAGCTTCGTTTTTTCTTGGGACGGTGTATTCTGTGCCGTAACCAATATATTATCTTACTATGAGGCATCGGACTCCAAGAGACAGATAATCATCGGAGAGGCCAATGTGTCGCTTGAAGCTTATGGCACGCATCCAGGTGACCTACTCGAAGGTTAGGGCAGTAGAGTACAATAAGCCAAATGGCTGCAGTATTCCCGGCATAATTACGGCTCTCTGAGAGCATAATCCTGGATTAGAGACAATGCGATGTGATTTCAACATACACTCGTTATCAGTAGTAAAGGATATATTAAAAGTGCGATAACAGCGCTATCCTCACATATAACCACAAACTAATATTCTATATTGATAAAAAATTATCTCGTTTCTGTAATTTATTTAATTACAGTTTCCTGTGAAACAATGTCATTTTAGTGAAGCGTGTTATCAATAGATGTCAAGATAATAGTACCTATTATACCGGCGTACAAAAAAGTTTTTGAAAAGAATAGTCCGTTCAGTAATGCTGGGTACAGACCAAGTTCTCGAGCTATTCTCGAATAGTTTGCGAACTTTTTCGAGCTTGGTGTATACGCCTGTTCGCGAACAGTACTAGAGCAGCTCGGTAGTTCGTTTGGGGTTCCTAGTCGAGTCGGTACTTTCAAAGGGTTCGTTGGCGAACACTTGGCGAACTCAGTATGTGTGTGAACGTTGACTGTTCGGTATCATAATATACGCGCTGTGCGCTGTTTTTATAGTATATTAAGTAGGTATCAAGAACGGTAAGGGTTGTTTACCGGTCGACAGCAATGTTTGGAAGCCGAGCGTAGCGAAGCCTTCAATTTTGCTGGAAACCGGTATTACTCTTAACGTTCGAAATGCTTATACCATTTTTTGCGCGATCGTATTGAAATATTCGAATTTCGAATAAAATAATTTAAATTTCTTCGAAATGAACGAAATGTCAAAAGTGACATTTATACTTCTCGATCAGTTTAAAATATAATTTGCATTTTGGTGAAATTGTTTTCATGCTATTTATTACTTTTTATATTGTTCTGTTCGATTCTGTTCATCAAAAAATATCAATCTTCTTATTTTTCTTGTTTCTTTTGTGTAATGAATGAAGTAATATATTATTTAGGACCACTTAAATGTATGTAGGGCTAAGACGTAGTTTACTTACCGACATCTGAACGGTAAGTAAATCACTTACCGACGTGTTTGACTTAGAAACCAGTAAACACAACCTACCGACCTGACAACCGATGCTGTAAACAAACAAAAAAGATCGATCGCGCAAAAAAGATTTTAACATCGAAATATTATTATGAGATGGCTCTCCAGCGATGACATTTTTCAAATGTGCTTATTTCAATTTTTATGAAAGTGTAGTTCTAGTTCGAACTTTTCCACGAACTAGACCGAATTGAACACAGAACTGTAACTCTTCTTGTGTGGACGATGTATTTGGGAGCTGCTCGTGTTCAATTCGGGAGCTGTTCTCGAACAGCTCGCGAATTCTTTATTTCGGTCTGTACCCAACTTGGGAAGCAACAACTACGTCTCTGGTTTTATGCCACGACAGATATTGAATTACAATTTTTAGTTTCTTTTATTTATTTCATAAGTTTCATATCAGTTTTTCTGTCCAGTGCTCTTTGCTCTTCTTCTTATTGTGCTGCATTATTATGGTTAAGCAATTACAGTGAACTAACGGAATAAAAAACACCATCAGATTCATCAAGCAAGTTTACAAAACACCAATTAGTATTACGTTTGTAGTAATTCTTAAGTATAACGTACATGTTTTTCCAAGTCATGAAAATCAATTAGTTGTATTTTTTCAAATAATTTAAACAAAGTAATTCAAAAAAACACGCCGTCTATTATCGAGAAATATTCAATATGTAATTGTCTTTAACATAGCTCGGCATCCCATGAGAATACCATAATAGTAGTTTTGCTTTAGTATCCGTGAGGATGTCAGTGGAAAGTAATGATGCAATCATTATAGATTATTTAGTGTTTTTGTGAAGTGATGGCTTTATTTGAATCAATAGAAGAATATTATAATAATTGTCTTCGATTATCTTTTTGTTTATTCCATTTGACTAACTGCCAATGTTTTGTATTAGATGTAGACTGTAAGGTATGTGCAAATTACTTCTCTGTGGATATTAAACTCTTACTTGAAGCTATCAAACAATTTTGTAACTAATGCCCGATAGTGTAGGAGAGTTAGATGTCAAGGTTGAAAAAATTATATACAAGCATTTTTTAATGAAAATGTACGATGAATATCTTCCTAAACAACATAGTAAAAGTCCTGTCAAATAGGACTATGGCAAGTTGTGAAAATCGGTCGCCATTTTGTTTTTGTCATTTAATTGCAAATATCTCAAAAACTACGGGGTTTATGAAGTAAAGTCAAAAGATAATTTTTATATAAAATTCAAAACTACACTTGATGTGATATATCAAAAAGATGTATTTCAAGTTCAACAAAATTATTCATATTAAAAAATCATTATCTTTCTCAGGTATGATGCAGGAATTGCAGCAATCAATTCCTAAGCACTGACCACACTTAGAGGAACATCTTAACCCTAGTTTTTTGCAGGAGCATGATTTGCCACATGACCCTTCCTTGCAGTTACAGAAAACTATTCTCAATATATCAGAAGGAGCAATTTCTTTTGTTGCGGATGTGGGAACCAGATGACCATCTCTATTATATATCGTTACCAACCATAGGCTAATGGATCCAATTTGCATCCCATCCACTCTTGAACCTAAAAAGTGCATAAAACTTTATTATTTCAGCTAAGTAATAATAATTAGAGAATATACCTGATAATAGACTCTCAAAACATGTTGTACAGCAGCGTCTTTGGTTGGAGCAAGCGCTGCCAAAATTTTCAGACAGACCTTGACGAGATGTTATTCGATTATATAAAGTATACCTTAACGTGTCAATTTCTTCTTTGCTCTTCTTGGAGCTATATAACTTTGTAGTGTATTGTACACCTGCTTTTTTTAACTGGTTCTTATACGAATTTTGTTGATAAAATATTTGAAGGCTGTCGCATAAAGGAATGTCATTCTTCATAAACTGTAAACAGAGTTTTTTGCTTTTTTGGATATGAACGAAGTTATTTCACAACCTGATATAGCATGAAGGAACATGTATTGTTTAATATGCCCTAGTTTTTCTTGGAGCTCTGATATTTTCGTGACTTTATCAGCTTTGGCAGCTTTTCCTGGCAGGAGCAAAAACATTTTATCATGTTCTGAATGATGAATCAACAGAACTGCAATATCTGTGTCCTCAGATACAACTACGATTGGTCTACCAGAAATTGAAAGTTCTACTGCAGTTCTAACGATTAAATAGTCTGCGTCACTTTCAGCCTGTTTTACCTTCAAGACTGCTTTTTCAAATCTAGACTTTAAAAGCTCCATCAGTTTCTGTTTCTTATTATTATTTCGTAAAAATTCTTCCTGAGGCGTAACAATTGTATTTCCCAACTTTACTGATATTTCCAAAGCATTTTGTGATCTGACCTGTTGCAAAGCATCCTTTTTTGAAAAATGATCTGAATTGTATCCATCAAAAACAATTACACAGTCCTGACCATAAACATGTTTAGCGTAATTAACATATTGGTCGCAAATTTGGTTAAACGTGGCAGGCTTCTGCCATAAAACTTTATGTAAAAGAAAACCCCCATCAATTACATATATTGCATTTTGCTCAGTGGTAGTTAGAGCATCGAATTCTTTTAAGAGAAGGCTTTCTGTTTCTTTTCTCAACACATCATCCTTAAACAGTGACAGCGGATATGGAGATAATTCGAACCTAAAACAGTCTTTTATTTCTTCTGGAGTTTTGTTAGAGCAAATAATTCTATTGAATAATGGCATAGGAGACACGTTAACGTAATAATTGTTGAAAATATTTTTGGAGCATTTGAATATATTTGGAAGAGGGGTGTCAAAACTATGTTAATCGATGTATTTTTTTATTTACAAAAAATACTATCTCTTGAAACTTATCCGAAAACTTGATACTTTTCGAGATACAGGAATTAACTTGAAAAAAACAAAATGACGACCATTTTTTTGCAGCTTGCCATCACCAGAATCTATGGGACTTTTAGTATGTCATTTAGGACCATATTTTAAGTACTTTTCCGTTGAAAAACATTTGTATATAATTTTTTCAGAACTTTGGACAAAATTCCGACAACTTCATTACACTACGATTGAACCGTTCACTTTGAAATAGTCTTGAAATAAAGCAATCTCAAAATGACAATTTTGCGTTGCACCAACCTCTTAAGGTTTCTTAAACCAGTTGCACAGCTTAGTAGCAGCTAAGTCAACTTAGTATTATGATAAAATGAATTTCAGATTTGTGAATAAACAGTGTTATTGTTATTAGTTTATTTAAACTGTGTAAGGTTGGTGAATATTTCTTTCTATTCCTTCCTCTATGTAGCGGTTTTTGGTCCAGTGCTGCCACAGCTTGGTCGATTGAACAGGATCTCGCTAATTTGATCTATTTTCTGATATGCTCGCTTGATTTGTCAAAAAATCACAGAAGCAGAACACAAACCAGAATACACAATCTATGGCCTGTTCTGTAAGTCGTAGTGAATTTAAATTTAGTTACTTTGGTATGGATGGTGGAGATTAGGTTGGTGTATTATTGAAGCTCACGCCTTAATCCAAAAAATAAGAATAAGGAAAAGCCTGTTCTATAGTGCTTGCGCTGTTTTGTTATTGCTTTTAATTTTTGTTTTGAGCTAACTTAGAAATAGGAGCGTGTATTGGCATACTGTTGCCGATGCATATCAACTCCTATGGTTGGTGAAACAATTATTAATTGGGATGGACATTCACTGAGAACTAGAGAACCTACAGTGACCCCATTATCCACTGAGTGCTGGGTGAAGTCTGATTGATAAGAAGTTTTAGGCATTCTACAAGTTTTCTAATGAAGGCTTCTTTTATTTCACAGAATCTTGTTGCTTCACTATTCTATATTGGTAAGGTATACATACCATAATTGGGTATTCGATTATACAGTTGTGTATTTTCCAAATTTCAATGTAATTTCAACATATTTACTGTTGGTTTCATGGTATATTATGTCACAAGGGCAGAACATGTGCCTTAGCAGCTCAAGACCATTAGACGCACAAGCGAGCGTAGTGAAGTGAGTGTAGCTTATAGTTAAGGGATTCTAAAGCATTTTCTGCATATGTGACACACAACTGTTTTTCGCCTACCGAATAAACCTAACAATAGGAAAATATAACAAAAAATGTTGACATACACTTAAACGTCAAAATTCTCAAGTGACAGATGGTGAAAAAGCTCAAAAATCGTGAATTTTCAGCCCCTGGGCTGCTGAACAATACTTTCCGCCCTATTTTTGGTGTTCATATGATTGGTGTACTGGTAAGATAGAAGAAAAAACTTCATTTTTATTTTGATATAAAAGCAAGAAAATTTTGGTTTCGGTGTTAAGCAAAATCTCTGAATTAAATAGTCCCGCTTTGATTTAAAAGGAAAAACCACGATTAAATATTATATTCAATTTTTTTTTCTCTTACTCTTTTGGAAATCAAACCACAATAATGTTTTTTTATTTTTTGTTTCGACGTTTCGGTAGCGTTCCAGCTACCGTTGTCAAGATTAACTAGTAATAAAATTAATAAAATAATTTTTGGTCCCTATCTGACACAACGAAAAAATATGACAACTAGACAATCAATAATATTCAATACACCACTGCCATAAGATTTGGAAATACCAGCTGAAGTTTCAATGAAGTTTCTCTTCAGTCTATCGTAAATGAGATATTTGAAAAATTTTATTAAAACATTTTTATTGAACAATTTGCATACAACAATATAAACAAACCAACATAACTAGTCTTAACAAGATAAACATTAATCATATTTTCTATTATATACGGTTTAATGTCCTTTCTTGAATCCCCATTCTTTGTGATCTTCATGTCCTCCTTTCTTTCCATGTTTGTGTTCATGATGATAATGGTCATCGTGTCCACCAGCTTTCTTGTGTCCAGCAGATTCATGATAGTGAGATCCTTTTTCATGTCCTCCTTTTTTGCCGTAGTGGTCTTCGTGGTGTCCCCCTTTTTTGTGACCTCCTTTCTTGTGACCTCCCTTTTTGTACCCATCTTCGTGGTGGTGTCCTCCGTGCTTCTCATGGTGACCTGAACCATGATCTTCATCGAAGAAGTGCTTTTCTTTTTTGAACTCGTCTAATTTATGGACATCATGACCTCCTTTTGTATGGTGGCCCTTTTTGTAAGATCCTTTTTCACCATATTCGTGACCTTTTTCACCCTTTTCACCTTTGTGATGGTGGGCGTGATATCCGTCGTCGTGGTGATGCTCTTTTTTGTGTCCTCCGTGTTCTTCGTAATGTTTCTTGTGGCCTTCTTTATCGTGATGTCCTTTGGATCCCTTTTCGTGGTGGTGGTGACCTTTGTAGCCTTTATCGCCCTTTTCTCCATGACTACCGTGGTGGTCGCCGTGGTGCTCGTGACCGCCTCCCTTTTCCCAGTGGTGTCCATGGCCGGAGGCAGCTGCTTCTAAATCACTAACTTCACGTTTATCTCGACTAATTTCACGAGATTCAATAAAAGTTACACCCACGAGAGCTACTAAAGCGAGGACGAG
Organism: Galerucella calmariensis; assembly: GCA_910591675.1. Classification (NCBI taxonomy): domain Eukaryota; kingdom Metazoa; phylum Arthropoda; class Insecta; order Coleoptera; family Chrysomelidae; genus Galerucella; species Galerucella calmariensis. The sequence continues at coordinate 136,799 of CAJUYG010000867.1, read as the reverse complement.
AAGTCCTTTGTAAGTATTCATGATGTTATGAATACTTGGACGAATTGATTGATACTGTTTTGGTTGAGGTGATAATCGCTTTTATATGATTTTTGTTTATAGCGTTAGTGAAATGATTAACAAATTGTCTATTGCATTTGCGGTGAGCCTTTCACTATTGAATATTTTTATATTATAATGTAATGATGTTAAACTGTTAACTTTGACCATAGTAACATCTACCTATACCAATATTGCTTATCATGCTATTTATCTTTTTTCTTCATAAAAATTATTGTTTTTATGTAAGATTCATTTTCTTATATTTAATAAATGAAAATCCATTCCAAGGGATTTTGTAATAAATAAAGGGGTATTTCCAATTTCCTGTTGAATTTTTAATTTTTTCTCCCTTAACTTCTACATAAGTATACATTCATAAGCTATCTTAACCCTTTCTGTCCCGCCGTCCATTATAATGGACACACATTTTATTAGCTATAATACGAATAAACTGTAATTTATTCGATTGCCTTAAAACTTAACTACGAAACTGTAAATTCAAAACACGCAGCACCATCTATGATTATTTTTGTGAATTATATTCTCAGTAGTAATACCCCTAGGGTCTTGATAATACCGAGATAATTTTGTCATAGAGAATGCTGAAAGCGTGTTGCTTGATAATAGCCCAAGGCCAAAGGCCGAGGGCTATTATCTTTGAGCAACACGCTTGAAGGATTTTCTACGACAAAATTTTGAGTATTTATCAAGACCCGAGGAGTATTCGATAAGATAATTTTTTACTTTGTAGATATCAAAAAATTGATTGTCAATCTGACGCTTAATACTTTTCAATACAAACTTCATTAGTTTTAATAAAAAATTATTCATTTTTATTTAAAACTACAGTTGTGAAAAGTACAATTGGTAAATTAATTGATTCGTTAGATGCAATACCAAATCTTTCCGACATTTTTAATCCAGTTGTCAGTTTGACGTTTAATTAATTTTTAATAAAACATAAACACCAAACTGAAAACACCACATGTAGGGTATTATCGCTGTAATACAGCGGTGATTGGATGAAATTTTACACATGACTTGAAATTAAGTAATTTGATTGGTTACTATATCCAGTAAAAAATTATCACCATAATGCGTCAGGTATCATGGCGGCCGCATCACGCTCCAAACAAAGGTAGGTGAAAACCTGTTTTTTATTTATATTTTTTTGTAATTTTCATTGCCTGAAAACATTCTACAGAGAAAGAAGAATATGTATAAAAGAATTTTCAAGTGTCCAACTATTAAAACCACATGATTAGAACTTCGCACGATTCATTGTCCATTAGAATGGACATCTGGTCTAAAGTTCTATATTTTTCAGCTTTTCATGATCCTGAAAATCAAAACGATGCGGAAATACTATTGTCATTTTTGGATGATGACGAACTGGAAAAGGAATGTGAAAAGGTTTTGGATCATCTGGGGCAGTTTTCCGACAACGAAGATGACAGTGACCAGGAAATTGAAACACCATTGGATGAAATACCAGTTATTCCAAGGGTGTTAGGAAGTGATATCGAGCCTATACATCAGCCAATTGTAGTGTTACCAGAAGCAGAACAGAACGAAAAATGCAAAGAAATTGAAATAACGAAGAAATCGGACATAAACTGGAGGAAAGGGTCTTTTCTAAAGTACGAATTTGTAACGGAAAACATACAAAAAGAAAACGATGAAAATTTTCAAGATAATTTGGTACCATATCCCATTGAATATTTTCTTCGATATTTACCTGATGACATATTTTCAAAAATATCCGAAACGACAAACATCTACGCCCTCCAACAAGGTAAAACCTCCAGAGCATGCCTTAGTGAAGAAATAAAAAGTGTTTTTGGCCTTCAAATTATGATGTCTTGTCTGAGATACCCAAGGGTACGCATGTATTGGGATAAAACGCTTCGACAGAGTTTTTTTTTTATGACACAATGAGCAGGGACCGTTTTTTCCAACTGCGTACTAATTTGCAAGTTGTTAATAATTTAGAAAGACCAGCTGGCAACGACGATAGAATGTACAAGGTACGACCCTTATTTGATAGTATTAGAAAAAGATGTCTTGAGTTAGAAATGGAAAAAAATGTGTGTGTTGATGAGCAAATGCATTTACTGGAAAACTTTCTATTATACAATATGTAAAAGGTAAACCATGCCCATGGGGTATCAAAATATTTGTATTGTGTGGAAGCAGTGGTCTTGCTTATGACTTTGTTATATATCAGGGATCCACAACAGAACTTGACTAGCAAATGTTGGCAAAGTTTGGTTTAGGAGCTACAATTGTTCTAAAACTATCAGATCGTATCCAAGTAGGAAGTTTTCTTTATTTTGATAATTACGTTACCACCTACAATTTGCTAGAAATTCTTCGTCAGAAACAAATACATGCGGTCGTAACTGTCAGAGTCAATCGTTTCAGTAAGCCGCCACTAACTCAAGATAAAGTTTTTCTAAAAAAAGACCGAGGATACAGTGAAGAGGTCATAAGTGAAGATGGCATAGTTTTATGTAAATGGCTGGATAATAGATCTGTGGTCATGGGATCTAATTTTGTAGGCAAAGGAGAGGAAGATAAGGTAAAACGTTGGGATAAAGCGGATAAGGCTTATATAGAAATACCTCGCCCAGAGGTAATCAAGCTTTACAATCGTTGCATGGGTGAGGTGGATAAATTGGACCAGATGGTTAGTCATTATCGAATTTTTATAAAGTCAAGGAAATGGACTCTACGCATGATGTTTCATGCAGTAGACTTAGCTTGCACTAACAGCTGGTTAGAATATAAAAAAGATGCTCAAGCTATGGGACTACCCAAAAATGATATATTAGATTCCCTGCATTTCAAAATGCGAATCGCAGAGTGTTTGGTAAAGGAAAATAGACTTGTAAATCTGGAAAGAAAAGTTGGGCGACCTTCTTCCAGTCCACCAGTTTTTCCTACCCAACCCAAAAGAGCAAATACAGAAGTGAGGCCCCTACGTGAAATTCAGACAGACCACATGGATCATATGCCAGAAATGGACAAAAATAAAGAAGCAACAAGGCTGTAAAGGAAAAACTCATGTTTACTGCATCAAATGTGAAATTCATCTCTGTTTTGTCAAAGATAGAAATTGTTTCAGAAAAAATCATCAATAAAGTAATAAATGTTATGACTTTCGTATTAAGTTTTTTATCAGTATTAGGTCTATATGCCCATTATAATGGACATGTTTTTTTCGTGTCAAAAAAATGCCAAAAAAATTAAAAACATGAATAAACAACTTCATGTATCACTATTCTGTTAGAAAATCCCCAAAAATAATTTTTCTAAACTCAAACCAAAATTCGGGTCTGAAAGGGTTAAGGACAATGGAGAATGGAGAGTAACCAAATCTGTTGTAATTTTGACACTTGGGTAAAAGATCAGTGGTGTTATTGAATATGTAAGTATTTTGCACAATTTGACTGATCTGGACGTTATTTTTGAAGTAACTAAGATGTTACTAAACCGCATTACTTACAATGATAACACTGGATTAAAGAAACACATAATTGTTGTTAAAAAGTTGATAGATTAGTTCGGCACCATCAGTCAGATGCTTAGAGTACTCGGTAGCCTTTAGGCTTTTTGTGTTCTTTGTTATGTCGTTTATGTGAAGAGACTAGTGGCCCCTATCAGGATAAACATATTTCACTAGGATCCTTCCTTGGAAGTTCTAGTCCTACGAGTCTATATATCCAATGAGATAATGCCCCACAGTCAACGATAGTGTGAGGCTGTTTTTTACTCTTCCATGCACAACCAACAGCATGTGCTTTCTTAGGGAACAGTGACCAGTGAGTAATCTCGTCACTCTCCTTATCTGGTCCCTTCTGATGTTTAATATATCGTTAGTCAGAGTCTCCGAAGGATTTTGGAGCAGGAGTCTGCTGTGCTCCTGTTTTGGCACCTGTCTCTAATACGACTGATGTTTGTTTTGAATCCACTGATATGTACAACCACTTGCAGCAGTTTTTTATGTCCCAAATACTGGTTCAGTTTTAGACCCTAGCTATGCCTACCTTTTTGTTTCCTACAGTACCCTTGTGTCCTTGAATCCGTTTGAGATTTGTTAGAAAGGTAATTTCTCTTGAACATTTGATAGGTATTGAAATTTGTTGATTTTAATTTCCTTTTCAAAATTTAAATTGTACATTTGTACATTGTACATTTGAGTTGGAAGAGCTCTTTATACTGTAAAGTTATTTGCTGCCAATTTCTGTGACAAGGTGGTTTGAGCCGGATTTGTAATGTCAGTGTGTGATGGTTCAATTTCAATTCTAGCAATCTGTTGAGTCTAAAAAGTTAATTGATTCATTTTCTACTGTTTCTAATAACCTACAAAAGTATAGATATCAACAACATATTCTTCACTTATTACTTATAATGTTTATGTTGTATTTTTGAAAATGGGATAATTCTACAGTGCTGAAATTTTTCTTCACTTATCATTACACGAGAACTTTTTTTGGTCGGAGTAAACTTGACATGTATCAATAAGAATTTTATCTGGCAGTTTTTTGAGATGAATGCCTAAAGGCAACAAAATTCAAACTATAAAAAATGTCAAGTTTACTTCAACTAAAAAGTGTGTAGAGTGTATAGAGTGTAATTTGGTAAGACAATTTAGTGAATATGTAAATCATTAAATTAAAAAATGAGGTGTTAATTTAACGGAAAAATACAATTGTTAAAAACAATTATTAAAATTTGCTTGATTTTCAGAACTCACGTATCTCTTGTTAATATTTTGCTGCATGCTATATAGTATTTTGAGCGGTGTTAGAAACTGTTTCCTGGACTGCGTTCATAAACGTTACAGAGTACACATTTCTCACACTTTTTTGACAAGCATCATTCATTAATGAAATTTTTGGTTACTTACTTTCCTAGCGTTCATAAATATACTTTGGCATTTCCAATGTACACATTTCTAGACCGCGGTATGGAGCGTGGTAATATTTTATCGAGTTACCGGTTACCTAGAAACAAGAAAGTACAAAAAAATACAAAATTTTTAAAAGAAAGAAACCGTTCCAATACAATCTCCACATAATTTTCTATTCGTTGTGGCGCAACGTTTTTTTCCAAGAGAAACTATTAAAATTTCTTCTCCGTCGTCACTATCGCTCTCGTCGTCAATATCATCAAATAATGATATTTTGCACCTAATGCAGCTGCCAATGTTACAAATTTCATTTGGTTTTGGCTCATCATAGTCGATATAAAAGCAAGGAGGAAAATAAAATAACATAAACAAAAATGTGGAAACAAATTTTATAACTAGACGAGATGTCTGATTGAAATTTAACAGTTATGTTACCATAATGCGTTCATAAATCACGGGTTACAATGAGCTCCATTTCAAAGGTCAACCAATTCCATTGCAGAGTAAAGTGTTACTTTGTACATTTGTTTATGAACGCACTTCGCTGTCATAATGACAAAATCACGCGGCTCATGGGCTTTTTTATATATACATGAATTAAATTGTCATTAAAAACATAAAAATATGAAAATTTCCTGTATTTTGCAGCATTTAACTTATCTAATAATAGTTTCCATGGATTTATCTAAGAATTTTACCCATTAGTTTCTTATTCTGCTCTTCCAAGTATGAATAATTTCTAAATAAATCTTATTTATCCCAAAAAACAATATTGCTTGTACAATAAAAACACTGGTGCTGCTAAAAATTAATTATCGTTGCGGTTGAACTAGCATACCAAAGATTTTACAGTTGGTAATAAATAAGTATACCATTTAATAACATTGTTTTGCAAGGTATTTATTTTCATAATATTATACAGACTGTACTCAAGAATGACGAACAGTTCACCTTTACAAAGAATATGGTGTAACAAAAATTGCCACAATAAATGCTTGAATATTATTTATAAAAGTATTTATTCACAATATGATATTTTCTTCATTAAAATGCTCCATGCAACTTCCATGGAACCTTTTAAATTATTATTTAAAACATGCGTCATAGAAATAACCTAACTGGTATTTCACTGAATTAGTTTCTCTTTATTGATAAATTAAAAACTGATCTCACAAGTAATAGTTATAGACCAGTGCAGAAGACTTTGTTTGTGGACAAAATTAACAGAAAACGAATGATGAGGAAGAGAAGAAACCGCTGTCAGGAATACAGGAACCAAAAATCCAACTACGTTTCTCGCATTTCCGGAGAAAGTTGACCTTCAATCAAAAAACGTCATATGGCAATGCTGTAGATATTAAAAAGATCTACCTAAAACTTTTGTATACATCATTTTTCACATTACTTCAAAAATGCTTTAATTTTTTCTCGCGCAAAAATTTTTTTTTCATGTAATTCACAGGATAGTTACCTTTCTATGTATTTAATGAGCTGTAATTTTTTTGGAGAAAAAAATTTATTTTCCTAGGAAATATTAACAAAAATCCGAAAAATTACCCATAACTTCAACCTAAGAAATGTAAAAATTCCCGATATTCGAACAGAATGGTTCTTTTTTCGTTGAAACGTCTAATTTCAGATAGTGTATTGGATATACAGTGTGACCCAAAGTTTCGTACCTTAATTACTATTTTAAAAGCCCTCTATGTTAATTTTTTTTTGCTAAAAAAGACGAAAGTGAATTAGGCATTTTTTTCTCAATTTCACATTACTTTCAGAAGCTAAACTCCAGAACGGGTGAGTTATCGGCTTCGAACTTTTACTGAGCAGTATATTTGAGTTCTAGTTATCGCTTATCATGTTGCCATTCTCATGTGTGTGTGTTTGGGGTGACATTCACTGAGACCTAAAAGATCTATTGTGCCCCCTTACTTCTACTCAGTTTCTGAGGAGAGTTTCAGAAACTAGTAGTTCCTTTAGTCCTATTTCCCGGAGGAATTTTAGGATGTCTGCAGGCTGCAGGCAAATGTTCCTCTTCTATCCAGTAATCTCCTAGGTGCTGTGCTCTAGGATTCTGAAGTGCTGTGCAGTTGGAAAGTATGTGGATGGAGGTTTCTTCTTCCATTCCACAAAATCTGCATTCTTCTTCCTCCACTATTTTGAGCTTTTTCAGGTGCCCATTCAGGCGACAATGTCCCGTTAGGATCCCTGTTAAAACTCTTAACGCAGTTTTACTTTGACTTATGCATTCATTTGACCTCAACAGGTTGTAGTCACCCAGAAGAGTCTTTGATTGTATAAGCCCTACTAGATCTTTCCAATGGTCAGATCTTTTTTTTTTCTCGGCTTCACTTATTTCTTCCAATATTACATTGGGGCTGATACCGCAAAAAGGTTCAGGCCCCCAGAAAGGTATTTCAGTCCCCCTCTTTGCTAGTTCATCTGCTATTTCATTTCCTTCTATTCCAGTGTGTCCTGGAATCCATAGTAAGGTGACTATGTTGTTCTCGCCTAGTTCATTGAGTTTGTCTAGGCATTCCCACACCATTTTGGAACTGATTACACAAGAGCTCAGTGCAATTAATATACCTACTACTTTTTCCAAATTCATGTTGTATTAACTTTTGTCGTTAATAAAAATGTTTTTATAAAATTCTGGTATGTTTATATTTGTGATAATTCTGAATCCAGTGGTGTAGTCATACTTAGTAGATATAGCTATACGGTTTCTAGCGCACTACTTCAAAAATCTCCGCTTGGTGGCGCTGAGAGTGGCGCGGCAAATTTGAATGTAGTCATTTTTAGTATTTCAATGCAGGCCGCCATTTTTAGTCCTGTTGTATATTTAAAAATCTGAAAAAAACTTCAGTGAGATTCGATCCCACAACCTTCGCGTCTATAGCAAGGCATTCAACACATGCTGCCATAAGCTCTCATGCATATTATTAGCGAAGAATGGTATTGGTGCTGCAATGTGAACGCGGGGGGCGGTGCGGAGGTAATCGACGTAATCGAGAGTATAGATATACCGGGGGATGGTTGAAAGTAGCGCAAAAAAGGCACTAACACCTAACTTCGTTACTATTGGTCCGATTTGAATGGAACAAACGGCATTATGTATGAAAAGTGATGTAATTTATATATGGAGAGTATGAGCATGCGCAATAATGCTGTCAAAAAGGCACTAACACCTAACTTCGTTACTATTGGTCCGATTTGAATGGAACAAACGGCATTATGTATGAAAAGTGATGTAATTTATGGAGAGTATGAGCATGCGCAATAATGCTGTCAAAAAGGCACTAACACCTAACTTCGTTACTATTGGTCCGATTTGAATGGAACAAACGGCATTATGTATGAAAAGTGATGTAATTTATGGAGAGTATAAGCATGCGCAATAATGCTACCATAAAGGCACTAACACCTAACTTCGTTACTATTGGTCCGATTTGGATGGAACAAACGTCACGTCAAATGACACACGTCACGTGACACGTCGAATGTTAAACGTCACGTGACACGTCACGTGACACCTCTCTCCTGTGCAACGTGACGTTTGAGTCTCCTCACGGGATGTTTTAAAGATTAAAAAAAAACTAATTTTTCTCTCGAGATATTTATTTATTTAGAAAAGAATTATAATGATAATACAGTATTTGAAAACCAGTGGCGGAGGCGTTGTACATTTCTTTCGGTACACGAATATACTCCAGTGGCGTGGCAGGGGTTTGGATCATGGTCAAAGTTTCCTGTTGCACACGGCATACCATCAAATTTGCAAACGTCAATAATATGTGGAAAAATACCGAAAATGTGACATTTCTTTTGCAGAAACTCGGCTTTTTCTTGTCCTCGAACGTAAATGTAGTCTGCGGCATACAATAACTTGCTTTCCAATATTTTATTTTAAAAATTGTAAAACGAAAATTCCAATCTTCATGTAATATAAAAGTTGATGAATATACAGGATGTTTTTCTAATAATACTTATAACAATTTTATATCGTATTGTTTTAAGAAATTAAAAACTTAAAATGGCATAAATTAATTTATAAGTTGATCGACCTAAGTACAAGGTCATGTGGCTCAGGTTCATATCAGGAAATTGATGTAAAATAGACTAAGTATATATATGACAAGCGGAATATCGTTAACCTTACTCGCTTCTTTTAACATATACAGAGTGCTGCAAAATTATTGTTCGCAAAGTGAATCAACTAACGTATCGCTGAAAATACATTAACATCCAAGACAAACAAATAGGAATTTTTGTAAATAAATATGACGTATTACGCTGAAGTTATCCGATATTACGGACGGAACAAAAATTAGGAACTCCTTATCTATCAGGATAATTGATGCCTAGTATGCATAGGTACATTGAAAATTTAAACAAAGTATATATATGACAAGCGGAATATCGTTAGCCTTACTCGCTTCTTTTAACATATACAGAGTGTTGAAAAATTATATTTCGGGAATCAACTGATGTTGAAAAGACATTAACGTACAGGACAAGTGACATATCGTTGAAAAACACCAAACATTCTTTCAACAGGGTGGATCGTACAAAGACAAGTGATATATATCATTAAAAAGGGTATCACGTCTCTACAGGGTGTTTCATAAGACTATAAAGAAAAAATCAGGTGACATTCTCCATCTAGTTTTTGTCATGCGTAATATTAGTATCTGTCTTTGTTTTATTCATGTAAAAGTTGATGAATATACAGAATGCACGAAAGACGTATCGTTTGAAAAGCCTTAATATCCAGTATACGAAACATTCTTTTATCAGAGTGAAAAAAAATGTGAAATATTATGTTATAAAATAGAAAATTGCAATATCCTTGTGAGTGTATATACAAGGTGTTTTTTCAATAAAAACTAATCACTTCAAAATATATTTTCAATAAATCTTCGGTAATACAGTATACGTTAAATAAAAAATGGTTGATGATGATGTCCTTCTGAGTTATTTAACACTCACTGATGAACCCCCATTTTATAACCACCCTGTAGAAATTAAATGCGTTGTGTGAAGTGGAGGAAACAAGCCCGCTCAAGGTCATTATGCATTAATCATATATGGAATATTTTCAATGGGAGAGTCTATAATACTTTGTTATGGTCTATGCTTGACAGCATTGTTTTGCTTCAGTAGACCCTCTTCAGGACACGATATGTCAAATAAACTCCAACTAAATGGACCTGCTTCTGCTACATATCACTACTGTTGGATGTCACGTCAAATGTCACGTTGTCACGTCAAACGTCACGCTATTACGTCAAACGTCACGCTATCACGTCAAACGTCACGTTGTCACGTCAAACGTCGCGTTGTCACGTCAAATGTCATGTTGTCACGTTAAACGTCACGCTACCACGTCAAACGTTACGTTGTCACGTCAAACGTCACGTTGTCACGTCAAATGTCACGTCAAACGTCACGTTGTCACGTCAAATGTCACGTTGTCACGTCAAATGCCCCGTTGTCACGTCAAATGGTACTTCATATTGATGGTGATGAAAAGTTTAGATGGATTTCAGGTGATCGAACTTGTCTACTTATGGTATTAATTCATGAAATTGGGCATATCCTAGGAATTGCTCACAGTGTGAGGCAGCAATAATGTATCAATTCAACATTGCTCCTAAATTGGATGAGGATGATAATGCCAAATAAACTCCAACTAAATGGACCTGCTTCTGCTACATATCACTACTGTTGGATGTCACGTCAAATGTCACGTTGTCACGTCAAACGTCACGCTATTACGTCAAACGTCACGCTATCACGTCAAACGTCACGTTGTCACGTCAAACGTCGCGTTGTCACGTCAAACGTCACGTTGTCACGTCAAACATCACGTTGTCACGTCAAACGTCACGCTGTCACGTCAAACGTCACGCTATCACGTCGTCATGTCAAACGTCAAATGTCAAAACGTCTCTCGTGTCATCCAATCAGAGCAAACGACGTTTCGAAAGGCCTTAACGTCTAGATTATATGTAAAATTCAAGCTACCCCCCTTCATACCCTCACACAACACCCCTCGTGTCATTCAAGCATAGCAAACGGCTTATCGTTCGAAAGGCCTTGGGGTCATCCCCCCACACAACACCCCTCGGGTCATTCAAGCACAGCAAACGTCATATCCGTCGAAAGGTCTTAACGTCTAGTATATAAGTGAATCATATATGGAATATCTTAGGCAGGTTTAACATATACAGAGTGTAGCGGAGAAAATGTCACATGTCAAATGTAACAAAACGCCACAAGGCAAAAGGTTCTTAACGAATGTGAAAGTATCTTTGGCATGTATTTGTCAGCACCCCTCATACTAAAAGTCATACAATCATAGCAAACGACATAACGTTCAAAAGGTCCTAACGTCTAGTATATAAGTGAATCACACATTATATATACAGGGTGGATTGAAAAGTTTCTTTGAATGCAGGTGGCTGGTAAGTCAACTTTAGCAAACAACATCTCGTTCGAAAGGCATTAACGTCTAGTATATACTTGAATCATAAACAGGGCGGAGTATCTTTGGCTGAAAGGTCGACTTTAGCAAACGATATCTGAAAGGTATTAACGTCTAATATATACGTGAATAATATACAGGGTGGATCGAAAGTATCTTTGAATGATAGGTCGACTTTAGCAAACGATATCTGAAAGGTATTAACGTCTAATATATACGTGAATAATATACAGGTTGGATCGAAAGTATCTTTGAGTGGTAGGTCGACTTTAGCAAACGACATCTGAAAGGTATTAACGGTTAATATATACGTGAATCATATACAGGGTGGATCGAAAGTATCTTTGAATGGCAGGTTGATTTTAGCATCTCGTTCGAAAGGTCTTAACATCTAGTAGTGGCATCAGCATAAATATATAGAGTGTAGCGAAGAGTACAATGAAAAATGGTGTCAACTCAAACGCCACATGAAACGTCGATGATGCGGAATTTAAGATTAGAGTGCGAAAATTTCGGTGTATTTTGTATATCTTTTCGTGATCAATGAACCCATATCTCCAAAACATCTGCGTGAAAACAAACTTTAAATTATTGATTCGTGGAACGAACCAATCAATATGAGATTCTACACTCAAGCTCGTAAAACATTTCTCCGCTTTGACCCTATTTTCATTATAAGCATATCGTACACATTTGAAGTTTAGTAGAATCGGAGCTATCATCCTAAAAGTCACTTGGTTGGAATAATTTCAAAACGTTACTAATGACCCAATGGATCTGATGGTATCATCGCAGTTTGAGGAATTTGAGATTAGAGTGTATTTGTATTCTATTAGACGTATCTAGCACTATAAAGGTACTTTACCAAATAGTTTATCCTGGCGATTTACTCCATCATCCTCAGCTTCAGATGTTTTGCTTATATTAAAAATTCAACCATAATAAGAAGTTGTAGTTTTAATAAATAAAACCAACTTTAGAAAAATAGGTGAACCCCAAATAGGTATAGAAACCACAAACAATAACACATCGGCAAGATAAAATTTCTTCTAAAATTTTTAAAATTACACTTTCTAAACTGATTATATTGGAATGTTTTTTTTGGATGAGCTATAGATTGTAAATAGAAGATTCCTACACAGCTTGAAGGTCGACGTTTCGGTGAATATACCATTGAAACACAGACGAATAATAGAAAATTTTTAAGTGGAACCCAAGGCCCCATATATCTTATTGGTGCCTGATCCTTTACACCAGCAGTTATTAACAAATAAGTAAAAGAAAACTACAAAAATAATAATGATTATTTATTGCTTCTGAAACACATGTTTACAGCAATGAGTACAAGGGAGTTATATGTTATTCATATTACAAATTTGTCTTCAAAGTTCATCCGTTTCGGAATCTGAGCTGTCCTCACCAGTATTTATTATCACTGGTTCAATTTGTAATTCCACTAAATTTTGTTCTCGAGTAAACCAGTCTTCGATTATTTTTTCGGTATGCCTGACACAATTATCCCAAATATTTGCATTACAATTTTCCAATGCTTCCTTCCACATACTCAAGACCCTTTCATCACCGTATCCGTCTCTGCCAATATATTTATTATAATATGTTTTGCAGTGGGCCCAAATAAGCTCAATGGCATTAAACTCACAATGGTAGGGTGGTAGCCTCAAAACTTCATGACCATGTTTTCGGAACAACTCATCAATGACATATACATTTTCTTTCCGGTTCATTTTAGCAATTTGTAGTAGTTCAGGTCTTGAGAGGTTTTCATTAAAGACAACATTGTTGGCTTTCAACCAAGTGATAATTTCATTTTTTTTTTTCGATGAAGTGGAAGGTTGCTTTTCTTCTAGTATACTATGATAAGGCGCATTGTCCATTATTATTAACGACGGTTCTTCTAAATTCGGAATTAACTGTGTCAAAACCCACTTTGTAAATATTTCACCGTTCATTTCACCGTGGTAATCTGACGACGATGATTTAGAGGAAAACACTAAACTGGCATCTTCCACAAATCCTTTGGATGAACCAGCATGAACAATAATAAAACGTTTACCGTCGTATCCTCCTGGTTTACGTACACTTTTGACATTACTGTCCTGCCAAGAAGTTAATTTGGTTCCTTTGGCATATATCCATGTTTCATCTAAAAAAATATGGTTTGTCTTGAAAATACACCATCACGATTTTCTCTATATTTGCGAAGAAAACATGCTCTTTGGCTAGCAATATTTGATCGTTCTATTAATGCTCTTCTATTGTCTTCCTTTGTATATTTAAATCCCAAATGTTTTAATAACACCAATAAAGAGGTATTTCCAATAGAAAGAATTTCCTTATTTTTCAGTTCCTCATTTATGGTTTTGACAGTAGGTAACATGTTTCCCTAAAAAAATAAAAAGTTTAAAACTATCATTACCTCAAACTAAACAGAATTTTGTTTTATATTTACTTCATACTAAACTGGAATACACAATAATTTTGATGTTCAGATTTTTTTATAATTTATACCAAATAATTTATAGAACCCCATGTATGTGACATCAACAAATTTAAATTAGTAAACTTAATCGTGAAAAATACCATCTACACTCAGACCCAACAAATTGGTAAACATTTACTGACAGTGCCCCAACTTGGAAACCAGCACATGTAGCAGCTATAATGTATCACATTCAAATTAAAAATATGCACAACTTCTGTATTCAAAAACTTTTATTACTCAGAACCTCTATGATCAAACTACTGGTTTTTCTAAGATTTTTATATACCACGCCAAAGCTGATGGTGAAAAATCACACTATATAGATAATACTACATGCAAAATCTTAATTATTAGGTACCTACTATGATCTCACTTCTTTTGTATTTAAAGTGTAAGCTGACTGTAATCTTAAGAACATGGGAAGATGTATTATTGTTTCACATGTTTCTTTACTTACTTTGTTCATACATGTTATATAAGGTATTCCGTACTGCCATTTTGGTTCCCTCGGGTAGATCCTCTGTTTTTGGTTTTAATCGAGGTGTATAGCAAGGTGATGTTGGGAGTGTTGAAGTATTTCCCTTTCTCTTATTAAGGGAACATACAGTTTTAACTGATATTTTCAGTGCAGTTGCCACTCTCTGTAATATAATATTAAATAGAAATGTCCTTAACTAGATGTTAAAGTATAATACCTCCTGAACAGATGAAATAGGTTGAAAAGGTCCTCCGTTGTTTTTTTCCATCTCAAAATATTCAATTAAATTTTTAGCAAACTCCTGTGCTCGTGAATTAAGCCGATTTCCAGGCATCTTCTGAAAATAACTGTTGGTTAATATACTGTTACAAGTACAATCAGACACTTGATTCATGCAACTTTGAAAATTCTACAGAGATTTACAAAATTGTGGAGTATTATAAATACTATTTACCATCTATAAGTAGTAAAAAGAGCATTTTAATATACCCGTCCCACGGTAATTTAGGTATTATGAAATGTCAAAAATTTACAAGTTGAGAATGAATTATATTCGTACTTACCAATGTCAAATGGAATAAAAAGTTAAATTAGTCCTAACAAGAACTGATTTTCACAATAAATACACTTTCAATCCAAAAATTCGCTAAAAACAAGACAGCAAATCAATCTCGCATAACCTCAAATGCGGTAATGTCAAATTCAACTTTTAGTACGAGCAGTTATTCACGTTACGTCTATAATATCGTTGTCTCTTTTTACGATTATTACGGCAGATTTAAATAATTTATAAC
>CAJUYG010000867.1:91820-121477 GCA_910591675.1 Galerucella calmariensis | reverse complement strand
GGTGTTAATTTAACGGAAAAATACAATTGTTAAAAACAATTATTAAAATTTGCTTGATTTTCAGAACTCACGTATCTCTTGTTAATATTTTGCTGCATGCTATATAGTATTTTGAGCGGTGTTAGAAACTGTTTCCTGGACTGCGTTCATAAACGTTACAGAGTACACATTTCTCACACTTTTTTGACAAGCATCATTCATTAATGAAATTTTTGGTTACTTACTTTCCTAGCGTTCATAAATATACTTTGGCATTTCCAATGTACACATTTCTAGACCGCGGTATGGAGCGTGGTAATATTTTATCGAGTTACCGGTTACCTAGAAACAAGAAAGTACAAAAAAATACAAAATTTTTAAAAGAAAGAAACCGTTCCAATACAATCTCCACATAATTTTCTATTCGTTGTGGCGCAACGTTTTTTTCCAAGAGAAACTATTAAAATTTCTTCTCCGTCGTCACTATCGCTCTCGTCGTCAATATCATCAAATAATGATATTTTGCACCTAATGCAGCTGCCAATGTTACAAATTTCATTTGGTTTTGGCTCATCATAGTCGATATAAAAGCAAGGAGGAAAATAAAATAACATAAACAAAAATGTGGAAACAAATTTTATAACTAGACGAGATGTCTGATTGAAATTTAACAGTTATGTTACCATAATGCGTTCATAAATCACGGGTTACAATGAGCTCCATTTCAAAGGTCAACCAATTCCATTGCAGAGTAAAGTGTTACTTTGTACATTTGTTTATGAACGCACTTCGCTGTCATAATGACAAAATCACGCGGCTCATGGGCTTTTTTATATATACATGAATTAAATTGTCATTAAAAACATAAAAATATGAAAATTTCCTGTATTTTGCAGCATTTAACTTATCTAATAATAGTTTCCATGGATTTATCTAAGAATTTTACCCATTAGTTTCTTATTCTGCTCTTCCAAGTATGAATAATTTCTAAATAAATCTTATTTATCCCAAAAAACAATATTGCTTGTACAATAAAAACACTGGTGCTGCTAAAAATTAATTATCGTTGCGGTTGAACTAGCATACCAAAGATTTTACAGTTGGTAATAAATAAGTATACCATTTAATAACATTGTTTTGCAAGGTATTTATTTTCATAATATTATACAGACTGTACTCAAGAATGACGAACAGTTCACCTTTACAAAGAATATGGTGTAACAAAAATTGCCACAATAATTGCTTGAATATTATTTATAAAAGTATTTATTCACAATATGATATTTTCTTCATTAAAATGCTCCATGCAACTTCCATGGAACCTTTTAAATTATTATTTAAAACATGCGTCATAGAAATAACCTAACTGGTATTTCACTGAATTAGTTTCTCTTTATTGATAAATTAAAAACTGATCTCACAAGTAATAGTTATAGACCAGTGCAGAAGACTTTGTTTGTGGACAAAATTAACAGAAAACGAATGATGAGGAAGAGAAGAAACCGCTGTCAGGAATACAGGAACCAAAAATCCAACTACGTTTCTCGCATTTCCGGAGAAAGTTGACCTTCAATCAAAAAACGTCATATGGCAATGCTGTAGATATTAAAAAGATCTACCTAAAACTTTTGTATACATCATTTTTCACATTACTTCAAAAATGCTTTAATTTTTTCTCGCGCAAAAATTTTTTTTTCATGTAATTCACAGGATAGTTACCTTTCTATGTATTTAATGAGCTGTAATTTTTTTGGAGAAAAAAATTTATTTTCCTAGGAAATATTAACAAAAATCCGAAAAATTACCCATAACTTCAACCTAAGAAATGTAAAAATTCCCGATATTCGAACAGAATGGTTCTTTTTTCGTTGAAACGTCTAATTTCAGATAGTGTATTGGATATACAGTGTGACCCAAAGTTTCGTACCTTAATTACTATTTTAAAAGCCCTCTATGTTAATTTTTTTTTGCTAAAAAAGACGAAAGTGAATTAGGCATTTTTTTCTCAATTTCACATTACTTTCAGAAGCTAAACTCCAGAACGGGTGAGTTATCGGCTTCGAACTTTTACTGAGCAGTATATTTGAGTTCTAGTTATCGCTTATCATGTTGCCATTCTCATGTGTGTGTGTTTGGGGTGACATTCACTGAGACCTAAAAGATCTATTGTGCCCCCTTACTTCTACTCAGTTTCTGAGGAGAGTTTCAGAAACTAGTAGTTCCTTTAGTCCTATTTCCCGGAGGAATTTTAGGATGTCTGCAGGCTTCAACTTAGGCAAATGTTCCTCTTCTATCCAGTAATCTCCTAGGTGCTGTGCTCTAGGATTCTGAAGTGCTGTGCAGTTGGAAAGTATGTGGATGGAGGTTTCTTCTTCCATTCCACAAAATCTGCATTCTTCTTCCTCCACTATTTTGAGCTTTTTCAGGTGCCCATTCAGGCGACAATGTCCCGTTAGGATCCCTGTTAAAACTCTTAACGCAGTTTTACTTTGACTTATGCATTCATTTGACCTCAACAGGTTGTAGTCACCCAGAAGAGTCTTTGATTGTATAAGCCCTACTAGATCTTTCCAATGGTCAGATCTTCTCTTTTTCTCGGCTTCACTTATTTCTTTCAATATTACATTGGGGCTAATACCGCAAAAAGGTTCAGGCCCCCAGAAAGGTATTTCATTCCCTTCTTTGCTAGTTCATCTGCTATTTCATTTGCTTCTATTCCAGTGTGTCCTGGAATCCATAGTAAGGTGACTATGTTGTTCTCGCCTAGTTCATTGAGTTTGTCTAGGCATTCCCACACCATTTTGGAACTGATTACACAAGAGCTCAGTGCAATTAATATACCTACTACTTTTTCCAAATTCATGTTGTATTAACTTTTGTCGTTAATAAAAATGTTTTTATAAAATTCTGGTATGTTTATATTTGTCATAATTCTGAATCCAGTGGTGTAGTCATACTTGGTAAAAAAAATGTCTAATTGATTTTCGTCTTTTTTAGCAAAGAAAAATTAACATAGGGGGCTTTGAAAATAGTAATTGAGCT
Organism: Galerucella calmariensis; assembly: GCA_910591675.1. Lineage (NCBI taxonomy): Eukaryota > Metazoa > Arthropoda > Insecta > Coleoptera > Chrysomelidae > Galerucella > Galerucella calmariensis. The sequence goes on along the minus strand of CAJUYG010000867.1, from coordinate 118,456 downwards.
AAAAAAATTTAATCAAAATCCGTTGAGTAGGTAATGCGGATTTAACAGGGGTGCTTTCAAACAAAATGGGTCACACAGTATATACAATCTTTTGCAAAAAAGTGACAAAAAACACGAAAAACTCAAAAAACATCTTTCGAAATGCGTGTTTTCGGCAATTGTTGAATTTAGGCAATTTTATGGGAGAATATATATACCGTTGAAATCATCTATAAAATGGAAATATAATGTTACATTAATATATGTAATAGTTGGAAAAAAAATTTTTTCGTGCAATTGCACGCGAAGTCAGTATTTCGTGTTCTCAGCAGAGTCTGCGAAATTCAATTTCGCGGCCGTTACCCATTACGTTACCCGTTACCCATAGCAACCTCTGCGAAACCAAACGTCACTTCCAAATTTGAATATCACTTCCAAATTTGACATTTTTAAAATACTACAAACACAAGGATTATTTATTATTATTATTATTTTTATTGTGTTTACACTTTTTTTGAGTTTAGGAGGAGTGGAAGGTACTGAAATATCGCTTTCAGTATCAGATATTTTGCGTTTTGTCACGAACTGTCAAAATATTTAAAATATATTTAATATTTGTATACCTAGGCCGCGAAATACCTTTTTAACGTACCGAAAGAACAGTTATCGCCGAGGCCGCTTGCGGCCGAGGCAAGATAATCTTGCGGTCGTTAAAAAGTTTCGCGGCCATGGCTTACACACTATTTTCCGTGCAATCGTTAAAATTATTAAACTAGATAATTGTGAATATAGTATATTAAAGTATAAGTGGATATTAAGGTCTTTAAAACACGCGCGATTTTTCGAGCACGACGGCGAAGCCAGAGTGCTCGAAATAGAGCAAGTGTTACAGACCAGTTATTCACGAATACTTTACGCTATTTTTCTCATTGGTGCACTTTGAAATTATAAATACCTACTGGTCTATAACTACTAGAGTTTTTCCAGCAATCCTTTGCCGTTACATCATACATTGTCCAGCTTGCTCTCTCATTCATGAAATGGATGAGACGGAATTATGACGTCATTAACGTATTTCTTATCTAAGGTCGACATAAATTTTATCTGTAACTTTTGACAGTTCAGTTGTCATATAATTTTAAGGTTAAGTGTAAAATAGCATTCAAGTAATATAAAACATACGTAAAACAGCAGAATACGTCACCCATTATGACGTAACGGCAGAGGATGGCTGAACAAACTCTACAACAACAAGAAATGGAAATCATAGATGGAAATAAGAACTAAATGTCAAATGGTTGAATTCGTGACGTATATGATGTATACCTTGCGTTGTCATGGAAATGAGAAAAACATAAACTAATTTGTATTTTGATGGAAATTCAACCTTATTGAGTTCTGTGAATGTCAATAGTATTAATTTAAATACCATTTCCTAAGATTTGAAAAATCGAAATATTAATATTTCAAACAATACCAACGGCACTTTCCATTTTAATTTATAAATTTTAAATTGTTAAATATTGTTCGAATAAAAGTTTTGACGTTCAACAAACTACTCCTGTCAGATCAATAATGAAAAAATTGTCATTTAGACATGATTTAGACTTCGTTTCTCGAGTTGTTGATGTTGCCACGGTAACTTTAAAACACGCGCGTGAGGCGTGCTTTGAATAGGTAAAATGGTTCACCAATAAAAAATAGTATATTAAGTATTAAGAACGGTAAGGGTTGTTTACCGGTCGACAGAAATGTTTGGAGGCTGAGCGTAGCGAAGCCTCGAATTTTGCTGGATACCGGTATTACCTTTAACGTTCGAGATGCTTATAACATTTTTTGCGCGATCGTATTGAAATAAACTTCGAATAAAATAAGTTGAATTTCTTTGGAATGAGCGAAATGTCAAAAGTGACATTTATACTTCTCGATCAGTTTAAAATATAATTTTCATTTTGGTGAAGTTGTTTTTATGCTATTCATTACTTTTTATATTGTTCTGTTCGGTTCTGTTCATTAAAAAAATATAAATCTCCTTATTTTTTTTGTTCCTTTTGTGTGATGAATGAAGTAATATATTATTTAGGACCACATAAACGTATGAAGGGCTAAGACGTCGGTAAGTAATTTACTTACCGACGTAAGTAAATCACTTACCGACGTGTTAGACTTAGAAACCAGTAAACACAACCTACCGTCCTGACAACCGATGTTGTAAATTAAAAAAAAAGGTCGATCGCGCAAAAAAATTTATTATTGCTCTAAAATCAACAGCAGTTCAATTTATTCAACAATGTCACCGCGTGCTATGGAAATGATATGATTCAATATATACAAAATATTTTGACAGTTCTTGACAAAACGCAAAATGTCTGATACGTACTGATAGCGATATTTCAGTACCTTCCACTCCTTCTGAACTCAAAAGCGTTGTAAATAGTCAATAAGAAATAATCCTTGTCTTTGTAGTATTTTAGTAATGTCAAGTTTGGAAGTGACGTTTGGTTTTGCAGCCGCTGCTATAGGTAACGGCCGCGAAATTGAATTTCGCGGACTTCGCGTGAAATTGTACAAAAATAACTATTTCTCAAAATGAAATGATTATGCCAATATTGTGGGTCTAAAAAAGTGGGTTTCATCAACTCACATGAATTTAATTCTTCTTCGGACTCAACACTACTTTCATCCGTATTTTTGGCATGATTGCCGTTTTTCTCGGTCTTCATTAGCGTTTTCTGTCGGTTCTTTGTCAAGAATTTCTCCAGAATTTCTCAAATCCTCGTAAGTTTTTCACAATTGTACTTTTTTCAGAACCATGACAATTACTGCATAAACTAGTATATTTAAGGCCGTGTATTAGAGAGATACATTTTTTACTATTACACCCTGTTTCGCAATTGCAAAAAATAGTAATCAAATCGTTGTTAGAAAAAATTGGCATGATTCCACCAGCATGTTTCTTTCAACCCCAATCAGCTGCTGTCAGTTCGTGACCGAACCATGTTTGTAGTTGATAATATGCCCGGTAACAATTCTGCTTCGCTGCGTCTTCGGTTGGTGGCAATTTCTCCAATTTACAAGATGATTTTAACAGTCGCAGCTTGATAATAATTGTGGAATCGCGATGTATTCAAAGTCATGCTGTCATTTTTGCATTTTATAAATTGCTTCAATTAATGGCAATCCATTTTTAGCAATGACTTCCTTCTCGGCATCTTTCTTATAAAAAACATCAGCCAAAGTCGACAAATTTTTATCGGTCGTATCCAATACTCTCAATATGAGTCAGGACCGTCTTACAGAAGTGAAAGTTCAATTGAACAGAGTTAATTGGTTTATGAGACAGAGTTTCTACAAAAAAAAAATGATTTTATTATAATTTACTAATTAAATTTGTTAATGACATATATTATTACATTTATTTTTTATAGAAGATTTTAACTATAAGTGCATTTTCCTATTAAATTGCACTTATTCAACAACTGCCGAAAGCACGAGTTTTGAAAAATGAAGTCTTTTTAAGTTTTTCGCGTCTTTTGGCGCTTTTTGCAAAGCAATGTATATACGAGTGTTTTCTAATGGTGACACAATATTTGCATGTTCATATACCTCTCGTAAAATTGGACAAAATGATATAAGGATTACGGGGTCCAGCCTACTTACTTTTCGAAGTACGAGGTATTAAAATTATGAAAAATAGAATGTTTTAATTTTATAACATTAAAATGGATGAATTAATTTATTTGATATTTAGCAGGTTGTTTTTAAATGTGAAAAGACATATTTTGATGAAAAAACATGTTTCAATTATTGATCCAGTGGTGTACATTTGGAAGAACATGTCACCTTTCCCCTCTTAGTTTTCACGCCACTGGCATTTGAAGCAATTTTCATTTCATTTTCTATTCCTATATATCCAAACTTATAATTTTATTATTGAAAAGTGATGTTGCAGACTTGATGAGAACATTAAATATTTTGATAACTACAAATTTTTGGATATGTAAAGGTTGTGCGTTTTTCACGTGAAAATCATTGAGGAATACAAAATAAAATGGAGATATCTTGAAATGCCAGTGGCGTGAGAACTGGGAGGGGAAAGTGACATATCCTTCCAAATTTACACCACTGGATCAAGAATTGATATGCTCTTTTACATTTAATAGTTAAATAATAGGAAAGTGTTAAAAGTACATTTTTAAGGCACGCATGTGAAGGTTTGCAGAATGAGCGAAGCGAATTCTGCAATTCACATGAGTGCCTTAAAAGGTACTTTTAACACGTATATCATACAATATTTTTTCTACAAACGTTCAAAAAAGGCAATAATACAGTTTGAATTAAATTTTAAAAACCTTTATTAATACATCCAAAGGAGATAATTTTGAATTATTTAAATTTAAATTCCATTTTTTCTGCGCATCACTCCTCCTTATCCACGGAAAATGGTAAAACAGCAGTGCAGGAAATTAATTTGTCAAATTGCACAAATTGTACTATTAATATTAATGTTAATAAATAAAATTTAAATATTTTGACGTTTGCTTTCAAAATTTGACAATTCACTTTTACCAGCAGTGCCATAAACATTTTAAGGCACTCAGTGTCTTAAAGTGACATTTTTAAGGCTTCTATGGAGTGCTAAAAATGGCATTTTTAACACGTTTGTAGAAAAAAAGATTTAAAATTTTTATAACTTGCCGAACTCCAACACCCCATATTTCGACAAGTGAATAGGCTGTAAGAACGAATAGTAAACTATTCGGTGAAGTCACCTATGGTCTACATCATATCTAGATGACAATTTTTTCATCATTGATCTGACAGGAGTAGTTTGTAACGTCAAAACTTTTATTCGAACAATATTTAACAATGTCAAATTTATAAATTAAAATGGAAAGTGCCGTTGGTATTGTTTGAAATATTAATATTTCGATTTTTCAAATCTTAGGAAATGGTATTTAAATTAATACTATTGACATTCACAGAACTCAATAAAGTTGAACTTATCAAAATACCAATTAGTTTATGTTTTTCTCATTTCCATGACAACGCAAGGTATACATCACTAATTCAACCATTTGACATTTAGTTCTTATTTCCATCTATGATTTCTATTTCTTGTTGTTGTAGTAGTTATAGACCAGTATTTATAATTTCAAAGTGCACCAATAAAAAAAATAGCGAAAGTATTCGTGGATAACTCCGGCTTCGCCGTCGTGCTCGAAAAATCGCGCGTGTTTAAAAGACCTTAATATCCACTTATACTTTAATATACTATTTTGCATACGTTGTTCCGTTGTTGAAAAAGTACCACGCTTCATTCCAAATAGACAAGTAGAGCACAAAATCCGTTTCAGTTGTGTGAGAAAATAAATCGACAAATACTAACTGAATAGATGTGAATTTCATATATTGTTTTCATTTTTGATACATCAATATTGTGTTCAAGAACCAGGGGAAACGCTACAACTTTATATGGTTACAAGATCTTTTATATTTTTTTTCATTCATTGCTTTGTTTGTGACACAGACAATAATTAACTACTTAAAGTTTTCAAATAATTATTGCCAGTAATTTGAATATCTTTTCAGAAATAGAATGTAGTAAAATCATTAAAATAGTTTTTATTTATAATCTTGGCACCTAAGTGGTTACATTTTTTTGTTAGCCAGTGTGATTTTATAAGTTTAGTAATAAAATTGTAGTTTCTGCTTATTTGTGTGTCTTGTGTCTTAGAATTCTAGACCTTGACTTCCCCTTCAACGACCACTATAAATAATAATAGCGCCCAAAAAACTTATTTATACAGACCTGTGTAAGTTGAGGATGCAACACCCCATAATAAGTAGACTTTTTGGCCCTTATACAGGGTGGTCCGTACCTAATGAATCAAAGTAAAATGGAAGGTTCTTGGCCTGAAAATATTTCCTGATGCAAGTTCATCTAATAAAATATTGCTAATAAAATAGATACAGGGTGGCAAAGTTGGAATGTCAAAAATGTTTTTCCTCAGTTAATTGAAATTTTTTTTATATACAAACGTAAAAATTTTAAGATAGGGGTTTTAGGGCCTGGGAAATCATAATATGTTATCCATTTCAATGTATTTTCTAGAGGGCGCCCAAAAGATATGTAATTCGTATAGCTGTGCGATTAACTTATTTATCGTTAACGGTATCCCTCTATTTATTGGAAAATATTAAAAATGCATCATTTTTGCGACAAAAAGTTATACCTATCATAAGTCTCAAAGTTACTGGTTTTCAAGATAATCTCATTTTTGAACCCCCTTCATAATTTTCATTTCATTTATTACCTCAAAAATAATAATGTTAGTGGGCGCTGATGTCAGAAAATTTATTATCAGCTATAATATAGCAAGAACATTATTAATTTGCAATAATTTTGCCATACATTTCCTCAAGGATGCTGCTTTGAAGTAACAGACTTTGGAGTCGGGTTGTTACTAAGTAATACGCTCTCGAAATCTATGACAATATTATTGCGTATTATCAATATTTTTGCTATATTATAGCTGATAATAAATTTTCTGACATCAGCGCATACTAGCGTTATTATTTTGGTACTAATAAATGGAATGAAAATTATGAAGGGGGGTTCAAAAATGCGAATATCTCTAAAACCAGTAACTTCTGAGACTAATGATAGATATACCTTTTTGCGACAAAAATGATGCAGTTTTAATATTTTCCAATAAATAGAGGGATACCGTTTTAACTATAAATAAGTTAATCGCACAGTTATAACAACTACATAGCTTTTGTGGCGCCCTCTAGGTAATACATCAAAATGAACATTTTATGATGTGCCAGGCCCTAAAATCCCTATCTTCAATTTTTTACGTTTGTATATCCAAAATCTTCATATTTACTGAGAAAAAACCTTGTTGGCATTTCAACTTTGCCACCCTGTATCTTTCTCATCATCATCATCGTAATTTTATGAAAAGAAGTTGCGTCAGAATGTGATATTTTTAGGCGAAGAATCTTCCATTTCACTTTGGACCACCCTGTATAAATTCACATGAAAATTCTAAGAATAAATCGAAAAAAGACTACTATGCAGAAATAATAGGCATAAAATAGTGATTCCATTCAATGTCCTGATATCGAATACCAAACGACAGTTGAAAAAGTTCAGTTCCAGTTTCTCTTGTTTTTAAGAAGATTGATGATAAAATATTCTTGTTTTATGAATCAACTGTTGATATTTTATACTATAGTGGTATTTTTTTACACACAGTTTCACAAAGTAAAAGGAAACTTGTTAAATGTAAATATTTTTTCTAGCTTGAAAATAGACGTAACAAATATAAACATAAATAAATTGTTTTTAAAATTTATTAAAACTATTCACAGAAAACAAAATAACAATCAAGATAACACAACTATTCGTAACAAAATTTAACTGAATCACATTCGCTCTTATACAATAATTAATGTCCTTTTTTGAATCCCCATTTTTTGTGGTCTTCATGTCCTCCTTTCTTTCCATGTTTGTGCTCATGATGATAATGGTCATCGTGTCCACCAGCTTTCTTGTGTCCAGCAGATTCATGATAGTGAGATCCTTTTTCATGTCCTCCTTTTTTACCGTAGTGGTCTTCGTGGTGTCCTCCTTTTTTGTGACCTCCTTTCTTGTGACCTCCCTTTTTGTAACCATCTTCGTGGTGGTGTCCTCCGTGCTTTTCATGGTGACCAGAAGAATGATCTTCATCGAAGAAGTGTTTTTCTTTCTTGTATTCGTCTAATTTGTGGACATCATGACCTCCTTTGGTACTGTGGCCTTTTTTGTAGGAACCTTTTTCACCGTATTTATGACCTTTTTCGCCCTTTTCGCCTTTATGATGTTTTGCGTGGTATCCGTCGTCGTGGTGATGATGTTTTTTGTGTCCTCCATGTTCTTCGTAATGTTTCTTGTGGCCTTCTTTGTCGTGATGTCCTTTGGATCCTTTCTCGTGGTGGTGGTGACCTTTGTAGCCTTTATCGCCCTTCTCTCCATGGCTACCGTGGTGGTCGGCGTGGTGCTCGTGACCACCTCCCTTTTCCCAGTGGTGTCCATGGCCGGAAGCTGCTGCTTCTAAATCACTAACTTCACGTTTATCTCGACTTATTTCACGAGATTCAGTTAAAGTTACACTCACGAGTGTTACTAAAGCGAGGACGAAAAGTCCTTTATAAGTATTCATGATGTTCTGAATACTTAGACAAATTGACTGATACTGTTTTGGTTGAGGTAACTTCAACTTTTATACGATTTTTCTCAAATTTTTTGTTAGTGAAATGATTAACAAATTGTTTATTGCATTCGTGGTTAGACTTTCACTATTGTCATTTTTTCCAATATATGATGTAATTTTCCTAAATTAAAGTGAATAAATTCAATAATATTAATTTATCCACTCCAGCGCTTTCATTGTTTTTTGGTCAGTTGCATTGCTTGGAGAATATTTACATAATTTACACAATTTGGTCGGGTTTGGTTCTAAACTACTGATTTTCATGGATGTATTCAACCGGAACAGTTCTATTTGTCAATTTGCTACTAGGTAATTTTAATTACATGGAAAATTGTTAATAATTTAAGCTTATAACCTTTTACCTCATTATTGTTGTCCTATAATAAACAATCAAAACGTGTTTTTTTGACAGATCACCATGTCAACGTATGAATTTTAAAGGAAATTTTCTCCTTATGGGTACCCAACAACGTTTATAATAACAGAATATTTTTTTTGACAGTCTGATTTTTAAAAACGCAAAAAAGCAATTTTCTACCACTTGTAGTTACTCAAATCTTATGTAACGTTAAAAAATGTAGTATGTTGTGTATTTAGATGGTATTTTCAATGAGTATATAGTAATAGTATATAGTAATCAACTATTCTATCTTTTCAAAATTGTGACACAACATAAACGTAATGTATACCTATATATTATCGGAATATTTGCATAACAAGAAAAGTAAATAATAATTTCCCAAAAAATCAACGAAAAGAATAATGATTACACCACAAGGAACATACAGAAAATATAATCTATAACCTCGTATAGTTTGTCTCAAAGTATACCGTCTTCACTTTTCCCGGCAATCATCAAATTAATGGCTCAATTGCAATGACTCATATGGCCAATAGCTACTGTAGAAGAGATCGCCAGTGGCGGACTAATCAAAATGATTTTAAAAATGATCAAATTCACAAATATCCATATTGTATTTTTATCATACATCCTTTGTTTCTTATTTAATATGTGAAGACTTCCCTCTTTTTTCTTTTCCTGCTTATTATTAAATACTATTTAGTCAGTTAAATAACCAGATAAGGAAAACAATATCCAACTTCATTGGTATGGTTTAATATTATTCTAAATCTAATTCTGTCTTCAATTACAATAGGCTCTATATTATTTTGAACATAAATATATGAATTTTCAATTTTCAATTTTATTACTCGCTGCACAGAATTTTCAGCTGTAAATGGGTATATTATCAACTACATTTTTAATTAATTCTATAACACTGGAACCCAAAGTAGGCTTTCATAGAGGGAATATATTTTTCTTCTTATCATATCCTTCTGGTATTTGTCCAGATTGAAAATCACTACGTTTTTTTTCCACTCAATTTTTCACTGTTAATAATACCCTTTTTAAAGGATATTGGTGTCTTTGTAAATAAGCAGGTTTCCTTTCAAACTTCTTGTTTTATGATTCCATACTGTTAAACATAGGTTTTTCCTGGTTATCGCCAAATATTTCTTCGGCGCCAGATTCCCAGGGTCGCCCAGGGTGATCCTGGCAAGGCTGCATCCTTTGGTTCCATCCAATCTCTTAAGGGATTGAGCATGGGTGTAAATTTTGGCTAGTTCCGCCATTGTAGAAGTCGTCAGGCCGTAGGTGTCACTGGGTCCTAAAATGGTCGTATTTAGATGGATGCTAGCAAAAGCTATGACGATATACTTTGAGACAAACTATACATAATGAATTTCTCGTAATTCCTCCACCGTTCAACTTCCTATTTTCTATAAGCATATATAGGATTATAATATACGCTGCAAACTAACTCCCCGAAGGCTCATCGGATGTACGTTTATAATTATCTTTATAGAGAAAACAAAGGGTTCTTCGGTAAATAAATGGTATTGTAGTTTGCACTTCCATGTTAAACACTTCATTATAAGATCTCTAAACAGACGTAACTATATCCCATAACAATTACTTTCCGCATGTGATGACTTCTGTAAAAGGTATTAGTATTAGGTAACAGCTGTAGTGCACTACTCGATAGACTAACAATAATTGTGAAAATCTGGTTGGTTGCACGGTTTTTTACTGAATTTTATGGCCACCCAGAAACCAGACTCACACACATTAAGTAGCTATTTAAGGATTAATAGTTTTTTTTTTCAATTTCCTATGGAATTCACAAAGAAGTTGGTGTATGAGACTGTAATTTATGTGTAGTTAGTATTAATATGTCTGTCCTGAGCAGTACGGACGAAATCAAAAGACCAGGCAAATGTTTTACCTGTATAGGCATTTTTGTGTGTGTGTACTTTCATTATATTATGGTTTTTTTTTAACAAAGGTTGTTAGTAGATTACCTGAATATCTGTAAAATTACTATTGTTTTTATTGTTATTATTATTTTTATTTTTTTTATTACTACTAGTTTTGGTAAGTTATTACCATCATCAGACTTTAAACAATAAAAATATGGCATGTATGTATGTGTGTGTTTTGGGGTGACATTCACTGAGACCTGAGAGATCTATTGTGCCCCCTTACTTCTACTCAGTTTCTAAGGAGAGTCACGGAAACTAGTAGTTCCTTTAGTCCTATTTCCCGGAGGAATTTTAGGATGTCTGCAGGCTTCAATTTAGGCAAATGTTCCTCTTCTATCCAGTAATCTCCTAGGTGCTGTGCTCTAGAATTCTGGAGTGCTGTGCAAGTGGAAAGTATGTGGATGGAGGTTTCTTCTTCCATTCCACAAAATCTGCATTCTTCTTTTTCCACTATTTTGAGCTTTTTCAGGTGGCCATTCAGGCGACAATGTCCCGTTAGGATCCCTGTTAAAGCTCTTAGCGTTTTACTTTGACTTATGCATTCTTTTGATCTCAACAGGTTGTAGTCACCCAGAAGAGTCTTTGATTGTATAAGCCCTACTAGATCTTTCCAATGGTCACATATTCTCTTTTTCTCGGCTTTACTTATTTCTTTCAATATTACATTGGGTCTGATTCCACAAAAGGGTTCAGGCCCCCAGAAAGGTATTTCAGTCCCCCTCTTTGTTAGTTCATCTGCTATTTCATTTCCTTCTATTCCAGTGTGTCCTGGAATCCATAGTAAGGTGACTATGTTGTTCTCGCCTAGTTCATTGAGTTTGTCTAGGCATTCCCACACCATTTTGGAACTGATTACACAAGAGCTCAGTGCCTTAATGGCTGCTTGACTATCCTACATTATGATAATCCTTTGTCTTCTGTATCCTTTATCAATATTGAACTGGGCGCACTTTCTTATGGCGTGGATTCCCGCTTGAAAGATACTTGGGGTTTTTCCCAAGCTTTCAGAGTGTTTGGTTCCTGGCCCGAACACTCCTATCCAGGTCCTTCTATTGCTTTTGAGCCGTCTGTGTACCACCGAATGGCATTCTTTCCAAGTCTGGTAATGGTATTTGGATTCCATTCCTTCTTGTTGCTCATTTCCGTAACGAATTTCTTTGAAAAGTTATATTTTTTCATCATACCGTCTTGTGGCATGTCCCAGGTTGTCTGATTTCTAAGAAGTGAGGAGGTGGTTTTTTTTAATGATTCCCTCCCTACTTAGTCTGTATCTTGTTCTTTCTGCAACACTTTCCACCACCATATTTAGAGGGGTGAGGTTGAGAATCACTTCCATGGCTGCCGTTGGGCATATTCTCATTGCTCCTGTAATGCATATACAGTCTAGTCTTTGAATTTTGGAGATGTTTTCTCTCGTCGTCAGTAGGCTAGTTATACTACTCCACGCAATGGCTCCATAAGTGATGATTGGTCTCACTATGGCAGTGTACATCCAGCATAGGATTTTTGGGCTACAGCCCCAGTTTCTTCCCGCCAGGTTCCTGCACACCATTATAGCCATTTTTCCCTTGTATGTAATCTCCTTTTCGTGTTTGTTCCACATGAGCTTACTGTCTAGAGTTAAACCTAGATACTTAACTTCTTGTCTCCATTCAATCTCGTTCCCATCAAGTTGATTTTGATTTTGAGGTTGAGTTTTCTTTTCTTAGTGAAGGCTATCAGGATGGTTTTAGTGGGGTTGATGCTAAGTCCCACTTGCCTACACCAGCTATTTGTATAGTTCAGACCCTTTTGTACAATATCGCAAAGGGTGTTTTCGAATTTCCCCCTGGCTGTTATGACAATATCGTCGGCATATCCTTGGAAGGATATTCCAAGATCCGTCAAACCACACAGGAGTTCGTCAACCGTCAGACTCCACATTAATGGGAATGCTACTCCTCCCTGTAGGCATCCTCTGGTAGTGCAGATGGAGACAATGTCTTTGCTCGTCCTCGTCTCTGCTATTCTTGTGGTAAGCAGTTCCGACATCCATTTGGATGTTGTGCTGTCTACACCTCTTCTGTTCAATGCTCTTCTGACTGCCTCATGTGAAGTTTTGTCAAAAGCTCCTTCTATGTCCAAAAATGCACATACTACAGTTTCTTGATTGTCTAGAGCACCTCGGATATCCTCCGTCAGTTGTACCAGTGCAGTCTCCGTAGATCTGCCTGCCCGGTAAGCATGCTGACATGGATGGAGAGGTAGTCTCTCTAGGATTTCCGTTCTAATATGGTTATCAATAGCCTTTTCCATCGTTTTGAGTACAAACGATGTTAGACTAATTGGTCTAAGGGATTTGGGGTTTGTTGTGTCCCTTTTTACAGTTTTTGGAATGAACGTTACTATTGCCCTTCTCCATGCTTCAGGTGTATAACCCAGTTCTAAGCTGCTTCGACTAATTCTAATCAGATGCGGTAGAATTTCGTCTTGTCCTTTCTGGAGCAATGCTGGGAAAATTCCATCTGCTCCTGGTGCCTTGAAAGGTGAAAAGGTGTTCATGGCCCATTTCAACCTATCGTTACTACAAATGTGTTTGGCCATTGTAATACTTTTTCTTGCGAACTTCGAGAGGATTATCTCCCCTATTTGGGGTACTCCCTGGAAAATGAGTTTCTAGTAAGAGTCGAACTCTTTCCTCCTCATTTTCGGTATATTCACCATCTGGCTTCCTCAAAGCCATATCTGTGTTGACCCTACTTTTCGCCATAACTTTGTAAAATCTTGCCGCAGCAGGTGTTGTGTTTATATTTTCACAGAATTTTCTGAAGTTATTTCTTTTAGCTTTTCTAATTTCCTTGTAGTAGGTGTTTCTCACCTCGGTGTATCTCTGCCAGTCTCCGGTGAGTTTTGCTTTATTAAAAAGGTCCCGGGTTTGAGATCTTAGTTCTGACAGATGTTTGTTCCACCAGGGTGCATCTTTGTTGCTTCGTTGTTTTTGAAGAGGGCAGCTCGATTCAAACGCATCGATTATTGCCCTGTTCAGATCCTCTAGCTCATTTTCCATGTCGAGATGGTGCTTAGCCCTTCCTTTCCTCTGAATATGTGCTAGATTTCTTTTCAGACAGGTGTTATAGTTGTCCCAGTCTATTTTTCTTGCTATTTTCCTGAGGCTTACCTCAGGTATGCCTAGTTGTAACTTGAATGTTATGATACTATGATCGGAGAGAGATGGTTCAACCGATACTCTCCAATCTTTTACTATATGTTTTAGATCCTGTGTTGCCAGTGTAACATCTTAAACTTCTTGCCTTACCCTTGCTACAAATGTGGGGGTATTCCCTACATTGTGGATATTAAGGTTTTTATTAAGGATATATTCTAAAAGTCGCTCACCTCTTTTGTTGGTGTTGCTACTGCCCCAAACGGTGTTGTGTGCATTGGCATCACATGCTAGAAGTAGAGGTAGTCTCTTCTCTTCACAGTACTTCACCAGCTTTTGTACCTCTGGGGGTGGTGCAGGCCCATCTCCCTCAAAGTAGCATGATGCTATCACTATTTTTTTGTCCTCTTCTTGTGTTCGAGGTATGCTCGAACTGGAACGAGGTCTCGAGTCATGTATTCTGAAAGACAAAAATAGTTAATATTGTTCCTTATCATAATACATGTTCTTGGTGTATCACTACCAGTGTGATATACTATTTTAGCATCTTTACATGCTAATCCTCTTACCTGGTTATTATTAACCCAAGGTTCTTGGATTGAACACAACCCCCATTGGTCCTTGGTGAACAATCTTGTGATCACCGCTGATGCTCCTTTGGCATGGTGAGCATGGCATGGCATGGCATACTTTAGTAAGGTTTGCTCCACGGCCCCTTGACCCCTAACGTCAAGAGTTCCAGATAGCCTCAGATCGAGGTTACGGATAATTCCAGAGGTCTTGTTGAACTTACTTTAATCAACTAATGTCAAATTTACAATCCGGATGGATCAGATATCGGTTCAGTTTCAACTAATGATTAAATAACGGAATAAATAGAAATTTTTCCTTGGTTATTATAATACTCTGTGGTCTATTGTAGTTATAAATATATAGGGACTGACAAATTAACGGGGAGAAGAAAGGGGCGGCCTTGAAAGTCTGAGCCGATCAGATTATCCAATACAGGGCAAATCTGCCGGGTAAAGGAACAAGCTTAACTGAACCACATCCAAGTTCGAATATCCATTCCGATTCAACGGAAAACACGGGAAGTTACTATGAATCAATAAAATTTACAAGAAATAGTAATTAACGAAGTAGGGACGAAGGGTTTAAGACTAAATATCCTGTCCAAAAATATCCTGCCAAAAATATCCTGCCCAAAAAACCTATCCCGTAATATCCCCTACCCAAAATAACCCCTCCAAAAATATCTCTTCGCATTTCACCTTAGAAAGTATTGAATGGGAGGGATGAATGAATTGTAATGTATTCAAGAAGAGGATAATATAATAATTGGATTCACCTTTCTTGCACCTAGTAATAGACTTGTATCTTGACTCAGATATATTTTCAGTTAAGGATATTCTTGAACAGGACTTAATTGACTGTAGATATTTTTGGACCGGGTTTTTTGTGGTAGGATATTGTTGGACAGGATATTTAGTCGTGCTACCAGAACGAAACGGTTACGATCTGCCAGGTAAACGAACAAGCGTAACTGAGCCACATCCAAGTTCGGATATCCCTTTGGATCTAAATTAAATCCGGAAAACGACAAAAGAAACAAAAAAATATATATTGGCTACAATGCAGCATCCTTTGGCAACACTTCCATGGTGTTTCTCCACTTTTCATATAAATTCCTTCGACGGCATTTTCTATTACCTTAATACTATCCCACAAGTTTTAAAAAATCGATTGATCTCGAAATTACAGCATAAGGAAAAGTATATACTAGGTATTTCTCGATACTCTCCCGTCCGGTATTTAAAAAACTATGAGTCATTCCAAGATAACAATAAATTTCAATAGTACCAATAGTCTCTTGGGTATGTTGTGATTCATTCACAAAATTGTTCAACAATGAATCATAAACTCCCTATTCATTCTTTTTGAAATGTAATTTTAAGTATATTTACAGAATTATAAATTGAAATTAGGTAAACAGAAAAACATATTGTTTTCATTGACGTCATTGTCCATTAAAAATTATCACACGAATTGCCCTATGATAATAACCCTCCTATTGAAATAATAGGTAATTAGAAAACGTGTGTACGGGTACGACAATTGTCAACCTGGATAATAATTATTATATTGCATGTCGTAACTTTGAATAAAAAATAAGGAATCATAAACATTGCAAAATAGCCAAGACATTTCTGCGCTATTCTCCAGAGCTGCAGTAAAAATATTCCTGTCGATGATCCGGCGAAGATGGGGCCGTATTCTTACTCTTTTTGACGTATACGCATCAAAAGGAATTGTTCATGTACAAGTACTTTCTTAAAGTGGTATTATGGACGACCATTCGTTTTTTTTAACGTATACGCTTGATAATGTACGATCATAACATCCGGCATCACTGCAACATCTCACTAATTACAGAAATTGGTTCGTAAATTCGTAAATTCGTAAATTTTGTGAACTTAAATTCCAAAACTGGCAAGGAGATAGATTATCCACGTTTGTAATTCACAGGCAATTGAGGGGAACTTAATTTTATTTATGATGTCTCATTGAGATAAAAAAAGTCGAATGACCGACTGATAAAAAAATTTCCTTATCGATTATCTGAACAAATTCGGATTTTCAATCTGGTAAATTTTCAAATAACTTCACATTCGAAGATGCCGAAAGGAAATGGACAAAAATAAGTTTAATGCTTTCAAAGAACCGCAAATACACCAACAACAACAACAAATTGAGTAGTTATTAAGAATATCTTTAGAATATATTCCAAACTGGAGCATCTTCCATTGCATCAATCAACATTAACCGTATCTACTTCTTAGTCTTCCATTTTTGAAAAATATTTTTGACAATTGAAAAATAATTTTCTCCGTAGTTGACAACAAAAATAATAGACGTAGACGTCAACAAAACTATAAAAGAACGATACAAAGCGCTCGCTGTAAACACTTGTTTTGAAAACGTATACGCATCAATGTTCACGAGTCAAGAATACCAAAACGTACGAAATGCTCGAAATGCACATACGCATCAAAAGTTCACTTGTCGAGAATACGGCTCCTGGGGTCAATTTTCGATCACTCGCTATGTAGCGAAGCGCATGATATCGGTCGAAAACATGAAAAATACGATTTTTGGTCACACGTGAGCTTGGCCGCACCCTGCTGTCATTGTAATTGTATATACATAATATTCTCTGATACGTAAACAATAAAAATATAGAGTAATCGACAAAAATATGGATTAGAAGGACAAATAGCTTTTCAGGCAAAACGATGGAAGCTTTAATCCAGTTATTTGCTATTGAGAATTTAGAACAGGCTGAACATAATCAACAAATAACATCCAGCGACGTCCACGAAATCCGTTAAACATATTATCGGAAAATCATTTTATTAATATGTTTCGTTTTCGAAAGAATCAACTGAATATTTGGTGAACCTTGCTACTCCCTTCTTAACGCACCAAAATCGTACCACACATTCAATTAAAACTTTTTTCTGCTTCTCGGAAATTCTTGTTCCTCTTCTTTGGATATAATATATTTACTAACTATAATTATTAATTGTTATTAATGTCAGATGACATATGATTTTTCATTATTTCATAATTTTTCTTCCTTTTGAGGCTAGAATAACTAAACCTGTATGTCCAGGTCACGTTTTGCTGAGTTGCCACGTCGCGTATTCGCTTCCAAGCGTATACGTTACGGCTGCATTACGAATGGTGCTCGACAAGCAGCATTATTCTTGTCAACTGCGATGTAGGTAGTAGACGACAGTTTAATTTTCAACAAACTGTCTTAGTAAGCTTAGTTTTGACAAAATATTGGAAGTGAAAACTTGAAATTATGAAAAAGGTGATCCAAATCTCTTACTGTCCAGCCATATGCAGTTCCGTGCAGAGAAATAATCGCATAGAGCCTAATATATGGAAAAATTTATGGATTATTGCCATTATGACTAACTTGCACAAATGTCCATCTGGTCTTGATGGAACACCGCGTGCATCTCGAAAAAACTGTTGCCGTGACCATATTGTTCGACAGTATACGCTAAACTGAAAAATGAATACTAACACATAAGTGGACGTTTTTGCAGTCGCTGGGTTTACCAATTGTCATTGCCAACAGCAAATCGCGGCACAGTGTGGACGCGCCTTAACAATCTTATTTCCATATTTTTATAAATAATTTGAGTTGTTATCTTATTAAACGTCTACAGCTTTATTTTTTAATGTAATTTGTTATGTCTGATTGCACTATTGATTGATATACAGTGTGGAACAGCCAAAATGGAATAAATTCAATAACGAATAAATGAGGGCGTGTTGGGAAAAACGCTTTGTATTTTTTATTTTTTTATTTTTGCTTAACGTGCCTCGACAGCGCTGGTCATTGGCACAGAAAAAATAAATACAAATATTTACATAATTTTTACAAATATTTAAATTAGATTTTACAGTATAGGTTGGTAACTTCCAGGAACTGTAAGACTTTCTTGATTTCGGTAGGGCAGTGAAGCATTTCCTTGAGGTTGGGCCTAAGATCAAGTTGTTTGTATATAGCAGCAAATTGTTTGCAGTCCGTCAGTATGTGCTTAACGGTCACAATATCGTTACAGCTATGGCAAACGGGACGATTTCCTGAAGACATCAGATATCCGTGTGAGAGTTTGGTATGACTGATTCGGATTCTTCTGATTGTAGTAGCCTCTCTCCGGGTTAAGAAGTTCAGGGAGTGAGGAGAAGTGGATGGATGGATATCATGAAGTGCTGTCGTACTATTGCGCCACAGGTGTCGCCAAGAATCTTGTGTAGCGTTTTTGAAGTGGATCTTCAGGTCGGTTGCGAGTTGGACAATGTGTGTTGAGTCGTTATTAGTGGTAGCATCTTTCGCGTGGCGGTCCGCAGTTTCGTTACCATCAATGCCGATGTGAGATGGAAGCCAGATGAGAGAGACTGTTATATTTTGAGCAACGAGAGTTTGATAGATGTCGTGTATATTCTGGACAATGGGGTGGTCAGTGAAGATTGACTTGATTGACTGAATGGAGGAAAGGGAGTCTGTGCATATTGCAATATTTTTGTGGGGTAGGTGGATGCTTTTGAAAGCTTGAAAAATGCTTTGTAGCTCGCCTGTGTGAACGCTACACACTATAGGTAGGGTTAAGGAGCTTATGAGTTCATGCTCCGTGGAAACTGCACAACCAACACCGGAGTCAGTTTTGGAAGCGTCTGTGTAGAGTATTAAATCATAAGGTTTTTTTTGCAGTAATTCTAGGAATGCTTTCTTTATAAGTGCAGTGGGAGATTCATGCTTTGTATTTTTAAATGCGCCTTTTTAAAAAAAAAATATATATGGTGTGTCAGAGGGCCAATACAAACTTTCCTATAATTTTTTTGATTCTTCAAAAAATTCTAGACATAATTCATGTACAATGTTTTATACCTATTTTCAACTGCTTCGGAAATATTAAGTGTTTTCAGACTTTTTACAAAAATTAACATTAATAAAATGGAATTGTTTTATTCCACAAATTCTCTCACAAGTTCCTGCCAATACAATATGGTTTAAGGGGAATCTATCGGCAGCGATTTGACAAAATATCGAAGTATTTTTGGCAAAGAATTTTGAGGTAATGGATGTATTGAAAATTAAAGAAAAAATATATCATGTAGATTAATGTTGAACTTAGAGTTCTCATCGAATAAAAACATTGAAATGCTTAACCAAATTTTGTTGAAAAAAATACGAATCATGAGGTAATTACACATATTAAGCAAAGTTTTAGCCCTTGTGAAGAATTACATATGGATTAAATGGAAAAACTAATTGATAAGAAGTCTAATTTGAAGCTTTATGAATACTATATAGAAATCTCAGAATCCTCAAATTACTTATGACCGTACAATTCCTTATTGAAATTCGGTTGCTACCACTAAAATATTAGATAAAAATCCATCTCTCGCTTTTCTATCCTTCTATGACTGACATTGTCTCTCTGCTTCGGTAGTCGCGTGCCGTTCCATTGTTGATACAACGCTCGCCGGTCTCGGCGGTCTCCCAGTTCAGTACTGACGAAGCTTATAGAGTAGTACGTGAACCAAAATCCGCTTGGACCGCTTGGCTACCTACATGTTGCGCAGCTTTCATATTTCTAATAAAATTTTCGTTATGTGAACTTAAACGTGAGGACGTAGGGAAACAAAAAAATATACAAAGCATAATTGTGCAAGGTCGAATTTGGTAGATGACCCTTAAGCAAAATGTAGCAATATTGTCCACTGTCACATGACAAACCCTACATAATTTTTTTTAAATCCGTATTTAAAAATACAACTCGACGTGTACAAGCGTTTTTCTCAACGCGCCCTGATTTAGTCGTTATCCAATTTATTTCATTTGGCTGTTCCAAATGTATTTTTGTCAATATTTGAGACCACTGGTACTTTCCGATTACAAAGTGGGCCATTCCCCAGCGCATAATATGATATATTTATTCCCAACATTACAGGAAGCTAATAGAAGTGTTGGACTATAAATCGATATATTATTGAAAACGTGTCTTCATTGTAGGAAAACCTTAAGAGATTTATCGTTCTTGTTGGCTACAATATTCGCATTAATTATAATAATTATTAATAATTTATGCTGACTAAAGGGTTAAGAATCGTTTAAAGGAAACCTGTTGGAAAAAAAACAATATAGTACCTCACCTCCCAAAAATGCATAATTTTCAAAAACATTTTTCTTAAATTGTGGAAATCAGTTGCCAAAAAAATGCTTTAGTTTCTAAACGAAATGATATCACATTATGGATCGATGGAAACGTTGAAGTTTCATGAGTGGCAAAAAGGATATTTTATGGGTATGTTGCATACAATATTTTATCCCTATAGCCTTATAGGTACAAATATTAAAATCTAAATAGTAATTTGTAACTATTTAATTAAACTCCTCCAAAAAATTACAACTAATAAATGCATAATGACTGAAATGGAAAATGTAAACAATAAAATTAAGAAAAATTGACAAATATATTATATATTTTTGTTGTCAATGTCAATATTGAAAACGGGATTCAACATATACATATACAAGGTGGTCCTTAAGTTATTGTACATAGACGTACACTACAATCTTCACTTCAAAATATTGTGATTTTAACCAACTATCCTCAATAAAATGTTGATATTAAGAGAGATACAGGCTGTTGAAGATGAAATTTTAATTTTCGTTTTTTACAATAGCTTCAACGCTTTTTGGCGTATATGCAAAAAAATTTAAGGTTGGGGGTTTTTTGATATTAGAAATCATAATTTTGTATCTATTTCGATTTATTTTGTAGATGGCGCCACATAGGCCACGCATGCGGCATAAATATATGCAAAAATTTTTTGCATAAAAGGCAAAAAAGTTTTGCGTACATTTATGCCGCATACGTGGCCCATGTGACTCCCTCTACAAAATACATCGAAATATATACAAAATTATAATTTCTCATATCAAAAAACCCCTAACCTCAAATTTTTGTGCATATACGTCAAAAAGCGTGAAAGTTATTGTGAAAAACAAAAATCAAAATTTCATGTTTAACACCCTGTATCTCTCTTAATATCAACATTTTATTAAGGCTAGTTGACTTAAATCGCAGTATTTTGAAGTGAAGATTGTACTGTACTTCTATGTACAATTACTTAAGAACCACCCTGTATGATTTTTTTTTTTTGGCTGGCACCGTATGCAATTATTTATGAAACAAAGTCAACAGATAAATCTCGAGAAATTCGAAGAAAGTACATACCTATATGATTCTCACTAATTCATTGTAAATATTTTCAATTCTACGCATATCGCAAGCAATTACTACAGCAGTAGGTTCAAGGATGAATATAATTATTAATTCTCGCTATATTGATATTTACTGCGAGAATGTCGACGTACCATAATAATTTTTTTAATACCAATATTGAACAATTAAACAAAACGTGTATTTGCATATTATGTTCTTACGCAACTCCTCCCTATTTTCGACAAACGCATGCGTTCTTAGACGCTGTTAACACGTACCTACGTCACCGTTTCAAAAGTTGTTTATATGAATACCAAACCAACGTTAACGAAGATAGTGCAATCATTATAACAAACTGATGTACTGTTGGGAGGCCGAAAGAAAGTTCATGTGAAATGTGAAAACCAGACGTAACGTGCAAACGAGACGCTTCTCCGCAGCGTAACACATAAAACATCTCAGTTCGGAAACGATCTACCGGTCAATATACCACGCGTGTTGAAAAATCAAAAGATTCCAGCAATCTTTTGTTATATGTTGAAAAAGGATTTAAAGTTATGTCAGTGTCGTGTAGATCTTTAACTAAACATCATTGGGACGAATTTAACTTGGTTATATTGGCTGATGTGGAACGCTGAAGATGCTAATTGGAAATTATAAAATTGGTTTGTGAAAGTGAGTTGGCTTTTTTTATTACCAAAAATATTTTACTGGTATTTTTTGATAGCTGGTTATTTATTTTACAGTTACTTAAATATTGATTGTGATGCATTATTTACCTACATAGATTGAAACAAATTTGATTAAATATTTCAATATAGTGTATTTTTATCATATTGAGTACTGAAGAGTTCATTATAAATTCAAAAACGTGTCTGAAACACTTCAGGATGATTCAGTTCGCAGTTTGTATGGTGGTAATTGTAGCACAGTTATTCTACGATCCTACACAATTTCTTCAATTACATATTTATTGTCCATATTTATTCCCTTTTGGAGATACGATTTATTAATTTTATCCTGTCTGGTCTTTTAAATGGTGCTATCAATATGATAAAAATATTTTATATACATTTATAAAATCCGCTTAAACAGGCTTAAACCTAAAAACTAGAAAAAATCATTTAAAATAAACAAACGATACTTCTTCCAACTTAATTAAGACATCCAACATTATATTATGTTAATGCTGTATTATGTACCTTCCAAAGTTTAAATATTTGTTTTCTGTTGCTGCAAATTAGCACAATTGCTTAAAAACAAGCAGTATTTGAATTTATAATTTCAGCTATTTCTAAGCGGCAATTGAGGAAGTCCTTGAGATGATTTTGAATAACTTTCATCCATAAACACATTATAATTGGAGTTTTATCCACTCTTGTAAAGTACCACTTTATCCACTAGTGGAATAATGGAAAATATAATCTTAAATCGATAATTTTTATCGATACATTTGCTTTCAGAGCGAAATGTCAAATAACTTTTTGATGAATTCTGATTTTAAATAACAATCTTAATTAATATAAATTTTAATGGTATTATTAATAAGGAATAGCTAAAATGTTATTGATTTAAGATTGTGTTTTTCATTATTCCACCAGTGGATAAAGTTATACTTTAATGCTTCATAAGGGTGGATGAAACTTCATTTTTAATGTGATTGTTAATGAATAAATTTTAAATATAATATCTATGAGACTGTCGAGAAGAGTTGCCTATGTAAGTTATATTTGAAAATAATTATAATATTTCTCTTTTTATTAATTGCAGTAAGGAGGTTTTGGTCATTGATAATTTACCTAAACTCTAATAATTTACATTAACGGGAAAAACGTTGAGGTATACCTATATTGACACATTAGATTATAATAGAAGGATGGACATTGGACATGGGAAAAATATTGTTAAATGACATCTTAGAAATATAAAATTCAACTTATTTCAGAAACATGAACGTCTTGTCTTGAAGGAGGGATAAAAAACTTCTTATAAATATTTTCTCGAAATCTCAAGTGATTTTTGGAATGAAACTAATCAATTTAATGAGCTGGGCGCTCAATTCCTTATTAAACATAAACGTCTTGTATTGGAGGAAGGATAAGAATCTTCTTATAAATATTTTCTCGAAACTTCCAGTAATTTAGAGTGAAACTCATGAAGTTGATGAGTTGTGCACTTCATATGTTTTTCAACCTGGAGTTTTGCATTATCCAATTCATGCAGAGCATAGTTACATGATACATATTTGAATGGATCGCAACGTTCTCATTTTTCGGTTTTTCATCCGCTTGATCCCTATTTTACAGCTACGAAATGGCGACCTTTTAAGGTTAAATATCGTAGTTTTAATTTCAACAAACCTCCACAAATAGAAAACAAGAAAAACTTCAATTAACACAACTCCATCGCCGGGGGCCACTTGTATAATCTGTAGTTAACGATTGGTTATGTCTTAATTTTAAATGTGAGACATTTTATTTCATGGAAACACAAAAGAGACATGTATTCTAATGTCATGACATAAAAGGTTGCAACTTCATGTTACCTACGTGGAAACGAGCCTTAAGACATAATTCACCGACCAAATTTAATCTAATGGTCTACAACTTGTACAAGCGACCCTAACTGTATTTTTTCAAAAATGGTTTCCATAAATTCTTGTTCCTAAATATTCTCAACCAAAAATTCACTGATTCCTAAAGTTAGGAAATACCTACATCGGATTCAATTAACGTGTTACGTTACTAAGTACTTGATCCTAACCTAACCTATGATTCTTAAGTATTACCTAGCGCGTGGTAAAACGTAATTTAGGTATTACCTAACTATAAAAATAGTTGTTGATGAAATCGGGCGTCTTCATAATACTATATAACTATGTGAAAAAGTTACTCCAATAGTCTTCTACAAACAAAAATATCTTCATTAGACCCGTCATTCCATACCTCTTTATTTTTTCTTCATCAACAGAATGTGCCTGGCTGAAAAGACTTGGAGTATGTCCCATATTTTTTTCCCATTCGTATGTTGATAACTAAAGTCCTATCTTTATTTGTAAAATATATCATCACCGTAAAACGGAGAGTTTTCCAGATATTTGAACATTAACCTTTCATATCTTCCTATTTATCGTATTTATAAGCGCTATATGTTGTAATAGATGTTTTTATAATTCGAATATGAAGGGAATTCCGTTAAAATCTTCACTTGGTTTTTTTTTAGGTGAAAGTCTGTATTTGTTACTCTATTATGTAATACAAAGTTTCCCTATATCTGCAGTCATTTTTATTCGTCATATTCAGATAATATCAAAAAACTAATGTTAATTCATATTTCCTGATAAAGTATATTTACGTGTTTGAATTGAATCGTTTGTGATTAATTTCGTTTAGTTGCGTATTAAATATTACATATTAACACGAAATGAAGTTAACAGATTTTCCAAAATACGTCAAATAAAAACTATCTTTGTAGGTGGATAATAGATATTTACATATTCCCCCGTTCGTTCAAATCCAGCAATGTTCCCGCTCTCTCCTTTTTTTTGTTGAACAATATTAGTTTTATTAAAATTTTTGTTTATTGGATTTAATATTGCTCTGTAAACTAGCATATGAATTCATTGTGAACTTGAAATTTCTAGATTTTCGTGATTTCCATTACCAGCAATATTATTTTAACCATTTCTACTTCCACAATTTTTCTGGGACAACTAAATTCAAATTAATAAATTCCACAATTCAAAGTAATTATAATACTATCTGCTTGGTCCAACATTTTAAATTCCTTTTATGGAATACGTTCCAATATAATTCGTCCTGACTTATGCCAACATGATTGATTGACTTGAGACCAAAACCCACAGCAGATAGTCGTTAATATGATAATAATATCACAGTATCGTACACGTTTCTTCCAAAAACGAAAAGATAATAAATTTCCAATACTTTTTTCATGGCTCCATCAAATAAAGAACAAAGAATAATAATAATTCATGCTAGATTAGAAACAGGTAAGCTTTATTGTTATCAACAAATAATATTAAATATTCAAGCTTAGATTATCACCAAGATACAACAGCAGTATTCTTCAAATATTGGTTTGAAAATTATTTATTGCCGAAACTTATACCGGAAAAAGAATAATTGCGATGAACAATGTAACTTATCATAGCCGTCAATTGAATAAACAACAGTAATTGAAGGGAAAATCAAGAGTATTTGTTAAAAAAATCTATTACAAGTTTTAGTAGCGTTCAATACCTATAAAAAAATAATACGTTTGTGATACTTGAAATTTGCATCATTAAAAAGGACTATGATCACGGATTAATTGTCAAACTAGTCATCTTTTATACTGTTTTTAGCATTAATATTGTTTTGCTACCAAAGCTTGGTCGTCATTCTCAAGTATTAATTTGGAAAATCTGTATATTTGATTACGTGTTGTTGTTAATCTTGCGATAAGTATGATGTCGAAATCGCATGCTATTTACGTAACAAAACAAAGTGAGCATACGTTACTACAATATTTTAGGAAGTAGGAATGTGGTTAATGATTGTTTCACTTATATTTTGATATTATGTTATTCTTAGCTTAAAATTAGAATCTTTCCTGAATGTGGAACTTGATTTTTCTATTTTTTGTTGTGAATGAATAATTTTTCACCACAAGGTTACAAATACATAAAAGATGTGAATATTATTGCTCGTGCTACATTCAATAAACGATACCCCATGCTCAATACAGATTTTATAAAAATAATATAGTCGCTCATCTTACGCAAGGCGTGTGTTGGCAAAAATTTCACTCGCTACAAGTCGATCAATGTTGTATTAGCGTTGCCAGACTTAAATGTTTCTTTTCGTGTATACTTTGGCAAGTTTATCTGAAACCGTGAAAGGAATGCAGTCGAAAACATTCGACATTGCCACATTTAACTATGAAAAAACTGAAGTGCTTACGATGTAGTGATAATAATTAGAAAAGGGTCTTTTTATTATCAACAATATTAAAAATATGATTAAACGTTAATTTTATAATGTACTTGTTTCCTTGGATTTATTCTATTAACATTATTTTTTCAATTTATGAATATTTAAAGATGAACACTTTTCC
>CAJUYG010000867.1:49336-81601 GCA_910591675.1 Galerucella calmariensis | reverse complement strand
TGCCATGGCAACAGTTTTTCCATAGCTGATTTCAGCTAAACGAAAGTTGACCCAGTCGGAATCTCTAAATTGATTTCCATTGCATCTTATAAAATGGCGTTCTCTTCTTCTGACATTTCTAGCGGCTCTCGGAAACATTTCTAATTCATATAGTTCTTGAAAAGTCCGTAAGCTCTTGCAGGTTTCCTCTCATTAATTCGTCCATGGGTATTAATTGTAGAATTTTATCAATTTTAAATAGTAAATCAAACAATTGTCTATTGTAGAATTGTTACAAATGTCTTTGAAGAAATCATGAAATAAGTAAAATTTAATTGTTCAGTGTTTTGACCATAGGTCGGATGGTAAGCTTTTATATAGTTAACCAGCTGGTGACCATTCAAAATGTTATGTAACAACACCCTTTTGAAGTTAATCATTAGTTAACTATAACAATGGTTTAACCTGCCGAGTTACAACACACCCTAAATGTCAGTCGGAATATCAGGAGTTTACGATGAGTCCAATTTGCTCCCACCTCTAATAGTTCTGAGCAAACTAACATCCAATCGCCAAATTTACATATGTGCTGAATGTAAAAATGTCATGGTCAGGCCTTTTTTCTTATAGATCTATTAATTCAAACGTCCAGCCACAAATTCAAATGCGTCTGGCTTGAAATAAGTTCGATTGTTTCTTTGATATGAGCAAAAAACCGTTACTACTCTATCTCAGGATATGCCCGATCGAGTAATTCGCGGGAGGTGACGTATGTGTCGAGATGCCATGAAAGCGCCGTCCAGATTTGCTTACGAAGGTGTGGTTCTTACCGCATGCGTATGCAGGTCTATACGCACCTTTAGCTGAGTGTTTGCTATAATACATCTGCGTCACTTTGCGGTTGGCCAAATAGTAACTATCTTTCACGATCCGGAATCTACACAATATGTATATTTCACTGTCTACTAACGGTGTATAATTTCAATCAGTTCAGGTGTCATCAGCTGGTTCTTGCTTGGCGTGAGCAGCTTAGCTGTAGCTTTCAGGTATGGTTCTTCTATGAAAGTGAAAGTGGTGGTGTGCAATTTTTTTATAATGTTAGATAAAAGGAAACCAATTGATGGTAGAAACCATGAATATCTTGTGACTCAGATAGAAGAGGTAAAATGATTATGGTACTAGAATTTCAAGTTCGTACTTTTTTGGTAAGATTTCGAAATCGGGATATAACTACTTATGTTGGTGTTGTCCTAGAGAAAATTTTCCTTTAACCTACCTTCGTCCTGGTACATTATGGAAAAATAAAAATGTTAGGAAGGTTTTGAATATTCGTGTATAAATTACTATCCTCAAGCCGCACTTTAGAGTTTTGTGTTTTAGTTGGTTTTTTCCTCACAGATTATTTGTATTATGTAGTTATTATTGAGAAATAACAATTAATCACATCACATAATATAATTAATCAGTTTTAAATGAATTAAGTATTATTTATATTCACGACCATTATTAAAATGGGCTTTATTCCATACTGCGTTTCAATTTTAATTGATAATAATGTATGTTTAAATATTTGATCAGAAGTCATTAATCTTGTTTAAAAAGATAAAAACATTTACATTTTTAATTGCAAATGATGAGGTAGTTACAATAGCAAATAATAAGAAATTGATTACATAACCATCTGTTATTTACAGTATCATAAAATAAATTTCACCAAATTAGTTGGGAGAAAATATAAGTCTATAACGTATCAACAGAAAAGAAATAAAATTTAGTAAAATATAATATGCTAAATTTAGTGAAATATAATATGCTAATGCTATCAGTGGAGTGGCAAATAAATGGAGAGACTGAGGGATCACTAGGGATTGATGGGAGAAATACAAAATCTCCACATTCTTGGGATGCCCTTGGATATTTCTGTCACAAAACTTCACGTGGACAAGCCCATTAAGGTCCTCATTTCCACGAGAGACCAATGGGATAGCGAAGAAATCTCCTTCCTAGAAACGGACTACGTGATTTACACTGATGGAAACGGGGCTGGAGCGGCGGTTTTCAGCAGGAAACCCAGAGCTGAAATCACAGCCAACCTGGGCAGGTACGCTACCGTCTTTCAGGCTAAAGTATACGCTATTAAACTGGCTGCAAGAGAGCTGATGAATCAACCTGTTGTAAAAAATAACACACACATCATGTCAGATAGCCAGGTTGTTCTTAAAGCACTGAGCTCGAACAGGATAAAATCTAAGATGGTATATAACTGTACACCATCCCTTGAAATTCTAGGCAAGGAAAACAGAGTCATTCTACCTGGGTGCCGGCCTATCGGTTGAATTCGTATTTAAACGTTTAGTTATCAACTAACGAAAAGCAAAGTCGGAAAAGGTCGCAATTAGGTGTTCTTGTCCAAATAGGTAGTATTCGAGAAAAAATTGGGTCGCTTAGCAAAGTTGGCATGTAACTGATTTGGCAGCCATTGCTTCATTCACGAATTCATCTAAAAAAACATTTTAAAGCACTCTTAAAGGTTTGGTGACTAACATTCGTTTGTCCCAGGTTGTGGGGAAAATATAAATTAAAGCTTCTGGAATCTGTTGCTGAAGTAGTAACGTTCCATTGTTCTTGCAATTGGTAACATAAATTTAAACAATTTTTCCTAGACACTCTCTATCAAAAATCTAATATGAAGTGAATAAAATCATTTTTAACCAAAGATCGTAAGAATGGAAAATATTCATAAAAATTTCATCAATTTTGGAATGGTTCAGTTCAAACTATATGGTTGGCTTCTACTGACATACATGAATACTCAAGCCTCATTATGTTAACCCGACAATTTTTGAAAAGTAATAAATTATTACATGGCTCAAACTAGATGAAATGAATAATATTGAAGAACAATATGATATTCAATTGGAATTGGATCACTAAATGTGGTATAGGACTTGATAAAACTTGTTAGTTACTAGCGTACTATTTTTGTCTATTTAACTGTATTTTATGATGTTAGACTGACGTCAAAATGATATCGTTATCTTAAATACTGTGGATATCCTTATAAACTATAAATTTTAGTACTAAGCTTATGACGTATATACATCTATTTAGATAATTTATGGGTAACCTTAATACTTCATAATATTATGATTAATAAACACTACTACTACCACCTTTTTAATTAAATACATCAAAGTATTAATAGGCATATGTAGATAGCAAGATTTAATATATTGTAGTGAATATGGAAATTGAAGATTATCTCGTTTTCAATCATCCCATAATCAAATAGGAAGATTTTGATACAAATTAACAACGATATTACCGATTAAAACGGAAATATATTAATAATCAAGAAATTTGATAGAAAATAGAATATATAGAAGTATACTTTCAAAGGAACATAAAAACAATGTTATTTTTAATGCTTGCCCAATATTCAATCATAAACCAATCCTAGTTGTTTACGCTAATAGATAAAGTAGGATTCATAACAAAATGCAAATGCAAAAAGCATATTTCAATACCCATAACCCGTAATTGAGTTTAATATTAGTCGAAACAATTTAAAGACTGATGTGACCTTGTTAATTGAAAACGTTTAATTTTACGCCTCATAAACAAATTTCTCTAGATAACCGGTTGGTTGGTACCCTTTTTACCTTTGCTTTAAATACTCTCATAATTTGTGAAAATTACAAATATAAATATTCTTATTCACCATTATAGTATATTAAGTATCAAGAACGGTAAGGGTTGTTTACCGGTCGACAGCAATTTTGCTGGAGACCGGTATTACCCTTAACGTTCGAAATGCTTATACCATTTTTTGCGCGATCGTATTGAAATATTCCAATTTCGAATAAAATAATTTAAATTTCTTCGAAATGAACGAAATGTCAAAAGTGACATTTATACTTCTCAGTTTAAAATATAATTTGCATTTTGGTGAAATTGTTTTCATGCTATTTATTACTTTTTGTATTGTTCTGTTCGATTCTGTTCGTTAAAAAATATCAATCTTCTTATTTTTTGTTTCTTTTGTGTAATGAATGAAGTAATATATTATTTAGGACCACTTAAATGTATGTAGGGCTAAGACGTAGTTTACTTACCGACGTCTGAACGGTAAGTAAATCACTTACCGACGTGTTAGACTTAGAAACCAGTAAACACAACCTACTGACCTGACAACCGATGCTGTAAATAAACAAAAAAGATCGATCGCGCAAAAAAGTCTTTTTTATCATCGTTTATTTAGCCCACAGAGAGTTCGGGGAAAATTTTTCCGGTTAGATCATATTGAAGTACCCCAACAGATTAGTTCATGCTTTCTACATCATTTTCTTATATCCAGTCCAAAAATTGTTTGTTGTACGAGTCTCTGGATTTTCAGCCATTTTTGATTTTTGATATTGACAAATTAAATAGATATATACCCTCGGGCGACTCACGAACCCTCGGGCCAGAGGCTCTTGGTGTTTGTGGGTGTCATTCTCAGAGCCTCTCATTAATGACCCCTATTAATAATCGGTATTCTATTAATAAAAGATTTTGGTAATGGTAACCAAACATACAATAATATTAACAAAAAAAGGAGTAAAACTGACTTCCACTATAGAATACCTCTAGTATTCAACTTACCTCTCGTTTTTATCCTATGACTTCACAAAACTTTAATAATTACTAGTATTTAAACATATTCTACCCATTCGTACATTATTACGAAAGATCTCGAAACGACATGTCGAAATTGTAGAAACGGTAAATTATTTTATGACTAACTGCCTCAAATTCGACACAGAAAGAGCTAAACACAAAATTCCTACATCGTTAGACCAAGCACTTTGACCAAGCTCTTCTTACAATAACATTTTAAAGTATCTAAGCGAAAGTAATATTAGATACAAAATTTAAAAACTATAGCTTTGAATACACGGCCTCTCGCTAATGACCCTTTGCGTTGATGTGACAAAAAAAATATGGACAAAGCATCCAAAGAGTGTTTAAAAAAAACGAAAACTGACATTTGAATCAACGACGTTTTCGGTGACATTTCAATCATCACTAACGTATAAAACAAATAAATATTCTTAGTTTTCAAGTTTTAAATATTTTAAAAAATATTCAAGTTGTACAGTCGACGGAAAAGGTTTAAAGCTAACACGAGTGAGAAAAGGGCGATTAACAATCTCAATTATTTAAATATCTCAATTGTTAATAGCCCCCAATAATACGATAATACTATCGTTGGTTAAATAACTATTAACGCATTTTACTATTATATAGGCATCATCAATCATCATCTTTCAAATATTAGCAGAAAACTCTTAATTCGACACATACACATGTTAAAATCAATTTACATTAAATTTTAACACTTCTTATAGAATTGACTCTAAAGCCAGCTATCAAAAATACTTGAATATAATAGATTATTCACAATTTGTAAGCCTTACTAATTTCCAATAGAAAGAAGACAATGTCCAAAGTTAACGATTCCTACAACTCATCTCGGAAGACGGTGTTTAAAGATGTGAATAATTCCAGGATTAATATAAACAAGAACAATACTGATGGATTTTTGCAAATGCCTGAAATGAAACTGAACCAATTAAATTCACCAGAAATACGGTGTTCTCCATCGCCATGCGTTTTTGATTATGAAGGAAACATTATTAGCAGGTGTGGAGGTAAATATTTATTAAAATAGTACCAAGATGTATGTAAATTAGATTTTGTCTGTCACGTATTTATAAAACATAATTATTAATGATCGGAATTACACTAGGTATATCCATTAGGTACTTACTTGTCACTTGTTATTCCACATCAACTTTTTTCATGTTATTTTTTCGTCTTCAAGTAATATTATATTATCTTCTTTCAACTTTTCATTCGATTGAATGAATGAATGAATTATTTCCTTGATCTAACTTTTCATCTTTTACTTGATTTCGATTATGCTTCAAGGCATCAACTGCTCTTTTTAAAAATATATCGATCCGTTCTCATTTTTCTACTCTCTTTCAACCGTTCTATTTAAATTATATTTATTTGTTTTCCAATTGATTTTCCACTTCATATAATATTGTATTAATTACATTATTGGCATGTGTTAGAAAAATACATTCAGTTTTCATTTGTATTGACCGCAAATTTTCCTATGAATGCATTCATAAATGGGTGAATAATGTTGATTTTAAGGTGCAAAGTCCAAAAAGAGTTACGAAAGTGAGAGCAGGAAACATAGCAATAGTCGTAAATGTCAAATTATGTCTGAAATTCCCATAATAGTGGTTTTATACTATTTTTACTTGCAGTTTTTTACTTCCAAACGTGCTTTGACTATATAGGAATTTTTTTCTTCTTAGCTCTTTTATAGGAATAGGGCTTTATTTTTAAAATAATAAACGGAGGAATTCCGAGAGTCGTGAACTTTATTGGAACCTTCTAAGCTGTGCGTTGAAATCGAGGGTGTGTAAGGTACTGGGTAATAATACCTTCTATCTTCTTAGAATTCCACTGCATTGTTTTCGTATTTCTCCATCCCGGCGTAATACAATAACTGTAAAGGGCTTTCGTTATTATTATTAAACTGAAAATATACTTAGGGTAAGGAAACAGTTCTGGTAAACAGGGCATGGACTGTGTTCATGTACTTGTTCAACCCCTATCCATTTATTTGTCTTATAAATAACATTCCAAACTGTTTTAACTAAATAATTTTATTTTCAATCAATGCCACAAACGTCAAATCAAATTTTTCAAGTACCTACTAAGAATTCTATTTTTAAATTCTAATGGACCGCTGCTCCAATTTTTCCGTCGCACAACAGTAGGACGTACTGATTTTAATATTTGTTTGTATGTCATTAAACAGTGACATCATTCAATCATTAATTTTAATGACTGTCCATTGATCCACTTAATAATATAAGGTTAACAATGGATTGACGTCACAGACACCCACTATTTCATCTTCTGTTTGTTCCTTGTGGTGTATTCATCATTATTTTCCGTTAATTTCACTATTTTATTGAAGTTCTAATTTAAATAATGAAGCAACAATAATTAAACCTACTGGTCCTCCAGAAAAAAATATCACTGACCATTCCACAAAAATGGTAGTTATTCTTGTAGTTTATGAAAATGAGTAAGATTGCGATTTATTATACATTTCATGGGCAAACTGTTTTTTAATATTAAGTATATTTGGACTTTCTGCATATAAATAACCGCTGGGCTTTTATTTTTAGTATTGCTGGCTCTTAGTTCACAGCAGTTCAGGTCCTTCTTAATTGTTCCTTTCATTCATTCATTCATTCATACGTTTGGGTTGGGCTCAACAGCCCAGGCACCTGAACTGAATCTTTGTACCATTACCCATACCTACCTACCTACCTACCTACTTCCATTCCAGAAGCTTTGTGTCTTCTATATAGGCCACCAGTTGATCTGGAGGAATCTTAAGCAGTTGAGGAGGTTGTGTTATTTCCACTTCAAAGTGCTTCCGTGTGGGTCCTTGTAAGTTCTCACAGAAGCAGAGCTCACATTTTCTGCACATAGGCTCACTAACTCTGCTCATCCTGTGCAGATGCTTTCTCAGGGTACAGTGTTCAGTCACCATGTCGGTAACTGTCTTCAAATTTCTCTTACCCAGTTTCAACAGCCTAGACGAGAGTTCCTTGTCTACCTTATTAAGTAGACTCTTAGTATGGAGGTGTCCTTGTGTCAGTCTCCATTTGAGTTGGTGTTCCCCAATTAGCCAGTTCCCGTCTTCCCCTCATATGTAATCCTTTGTAATTCCACAAAAAAAGCCAGTTCCCGACTTCCCCTCATTCATAATCCTTTGTAATTCCACAAAAGATTCCGGACCTTCAGAGCCTTCTTTAGCTAGCTGGTCTGCTATTTTATTTCCTGCAATTCCCCCATGTGCCGGCACTTGTTCCTTTAATTCAGGTGAAAAAACCTCAAATCTCAAATTTCCATAATATTTGTTGTTCAACTTTTTTTCTTGAATATTGTGACATTCATATTCGAAACAAAGCTGGAAAAAAATCAGTAATATTTCAAACAAGCATATTTGTTTTAAGATTCAAGCATCTACTGCTAGGAGATCTGTACCAAGCTATGTTTAAAGGAGGTGTTTTTTGCAAACTAAATCTTAGCACCAATTGAGACATTTTGTCCAATAGTTTACTTCTAAAATACACACTTTTTCTTTTTGCGGGAGATACAATCACAAGTATTATGAATGCGTTAAAACTCGCACCAAAATCTTCCCAGCCATTGATAACTTTTGAATCCGTCCGACACGAAGTATAATGTAATTTCAAAATTAATAAACATTTTCAAGGGAGTTTTATCAAAATAATTTGCAGAAACGAATACAAAAGAAAATAGATCAAGTCAGGAAGACACCAAAAATCTAGTACCACCCGCTTTCAATCAAACACCCGGTACATTATGTGCCTCTTTCACCCAACTTGTAGATATCATTTCGTCTTCTATTGAATTTCAAAACTGTGTACCTTAACGGAAACCAATATCTTACCTGCCACTACACTTTATAGAGTTTCCTGTTTATCAATGTGTTTCAAAACTAACTAGAGCGTTACATAACGATATCCTATTCTATTCTAAAAACATTCTGTAGTTATCTTATTATGCAATTTATAAAATATTTTCAGTTTAATTTTGGTTATATTCCATCTGTGTCGAATAATAAGAATGTCATTCTCATTTCACGTATGAATAATGGTATAAAATTGTAAGAAGGTCGTTTCTTTTAACCAGATTTTTGTCAGTCTTCTATGCAACTAGAAACATAAATTAAGTAGATGGAAGGGAGGACAATAGATCTGTCAGGTCTCAGTGAATATCACTTCAATATGGCTATGATGGTTTAAGTATCCACTAAGATATTTCTGATGTGATAGTTTCGTCTCAACTTCTCTGATTAATGAATTCTTTGAAAATGGACTACTTCTCAACTGTATAAAAACAAAGATAATTGTTTTCCACTGCACAAGGGTAGTAGGAAAAATAATACTAGTTATTGTCGATCTATTATCCTACATAAAAAGGCTGATGAAAAACCATCTTCAACCGTTCCTTTTTAAACATAAAATCATGGAATATGAACAATATAGCTTTTTCCTATCTAATAAATATTAAAATTTCCTTTCTCATGATTTGGGTATTGTATTTTAATTAGAAGGAATGTGTCATTTAATTACCATGAATGTGTCATAACTAATTTCCAATTCAAAAAATTGGAATTTTTTCAAATTTGCATCTTCAAATGTTTGGCGTTTGTAATATATAATTAGTAAAGAAATTTCTGGATTTCAAAGCCCGTAATAAACATGTATTGAGTCTACTCAACTTCCTTCCTTTCACAGGTGTATGAAACTAGGGTAGTTACCGAATTTGACCACGAATCCTTGGTGAGAGCTCCTATAGTCGGTTCGTTCTCAAGAAAAACCATTCCAAACAAAATCACGTAAACATTAAATAAACTAGGCGAGTGGCGCATAGCCGTTACGATTTATTGCCTCATCTGCCATATTAAGCTGATGTAGCTTCCTCCGATTACTTTCTGCTTCCAGACCTAAAAAATGGCTAGGAGGAAAGCTATTTCGGACAAATGAAGTGGTGATTTCAGAGGCAAACGCATATTTTATAATTTTTTGGATGGTTTGAAAAAATTGGAAACTTGCAGGACTAAGTGTGTAGAGTTGAAAGAATATTATGTTTAAAAATGAAATATTTTTTTCACAGTAAAGTCACTTTTTCATCGAAAAGTCACACTTCCGTCAAATTGCCTTCGTACCTATTATTCAAATACATTTTTTTCGATTATTTCCTTCCTATTAATTTTGACCAATCGTTATCAAGAATTGGTATGTCAAATATAAATTTCAAGTGGAAGAATTACTTAACAACTGTCAACCTAGCTGTCAGCAGTTTTTCCGAAAAAAAAATCGAAAAAACTTCTGACTGCTAAGTTGACAGTTGTAAAGCCAATGGGGAAGACTACAAAGAACTGTGTGTATTGAAATAAAATGTTTATTTAACCCAGGAAATAATCATACCAAATATTCCTCGTGCATATAATTTTTCCTGTGGAAAAATTGGAACAATCGTTTCTGAGTAATCGGTTTTAACAAATAGCATTCGCGAAAGTAGAAAAATCCTCTCGCTCATGCTATTTGTTAAAATAAATGACCAAGAAACTCTTTTTTCCGAATTTTTCCGGAAAAATTGAATGCACTAGGGATATTACCCCCGAGAATTTAGTTTCTGACTAGTGGAAACCAAAATATAATTCTAATTCTAATTATCAGAAAACTACTCAATAAAACAAAATGAAAAAGCTTGCACCAGACTATTTACGCAGACATAATCTGATTTACATATTATAAGCAATGGACTTTTTTGAATATTTATACATATTAAAAAATACCTCTACTAATGAATTAAAATTAATTTTAGAGATAAAAGAACCAAAAAACTTTTCTGAAAATACGTTAAATCCAAATCGGTCACCTTCAAGAACCCCATCGCCTGCGTCAGATTACTCTCCCCGTTTGGGAAGAAGAGGCAGCAATTTTAGAAGAAGTAACAGCCCTTCTAGTCCTATATTAGGATCTAGAAGGGGCTCGACAACAGGATATGAACAATATCAAAAAAGTTTATTAGAAGTACCAATTTGTGTAGATTATGGAGATCCATCGAGCGATGATTTGAGTTCCGAATGGGATTCGGATGTACCAGAACCAAAAAAAGACATTCTGACCAAGGTACAATTTTTATTTTGTATTGTGATTACGAATTTTTTATAAATTATCTAGTGTGGATTATCAGTTAAAAAAAAGATTTGAGTTACTTTTAGAATTAAAATTATTAATTTATTTGAAAAACTCGCAGAGGTAAGAATTGGGAGAAGAATTCAATATGACGCAGATGCAAATTTGTTGTTCTACAGGTTAACTTGCTGTATTCTAAACAAGGATATTTATAATAAAAAATGATAATTATTATTACTAAGGTTGAAGTCTTACTTCTAACAAAACAACTTAAATATAAAATCTAGCTATTTTTTTGATTCCACTTATTAAGTTCAGTATATAAACCTTTAATTTCAGTACGTTAAAAACACCACGCAACTTTTTTTATGTATAATAAAAGTAAAAAATGAAAAATAAATAAAAATAGAAAATAAAAATAAAATATAATAATAAACTAAATATAAATTACACAATGAATATTTTCATTATTATCAAAGGTAATACCACGAGTGCTTCAAATTTTATCGATAACTTTTTCTTTTTCACGAAAACTTGTTTATTTGGCAAGAATATGAAAACAAACCGATTGATAAAATCACGAGTCCGTTAGGACAAAGGATTTTATCTAAATTCGGTTTGTTTGAATGTTTTTGCCTCAAATAAACAAGTTTGAGTGATGGAAATAAAAAATTATGTGATAAAATTTGAAGAGCGAGTTGTATTTGGGAAGATTATTTTTTTCATAAATTAAAAATTTTGTATAACCTGAATGTTTAATATTCTCTTGGGTGATGGCACTCAATCGGTTTGTGTTCATTTTTCAATAAACTTCGAAGCACTTTTAGTTGTCAATAATGACAAATTCAAAGTAAAATTTTGACGTTTCGATGTAAACAAGGTTTTATCGATGAGGAAGCAGAATTATCAGTATAATACCGAATGATTGGCTAGAATAATGTATTGCTATTGGTTAAAACCACCAAAATGTCAGATTTTGACAAGTGAAAAAAATAATCGCAGATATATTATGTAAAAAATCTAGGATTGACAATCAATCGTCGTGAGGTATCACGACAAATACAGTAGCGTATCACTGCTGAGGGTTACATATGATAATATTATTATATTCTTATAACGGAGCCTCCTGTCCTAAATTGTATTTTCGTAAACTCTATATATTTCCACTTTATACCGTTTTTGAGGTATTTCCGTTTAAAAATCTTTTGCCATTAAAGTCACCCTTGTAATAGTATTGTATATATTTCATCATTTGAAAAAACCAGCATAGTGTACAAAGACTTGTACTCGCGCACGATAATATTGTCTATAAAAACGACAAAAAAATCACATTAAATATTCATTTTTTTCTGTTTTTAGTACAAATTTGCTGTTATAGCGGCAACAGAAATTCATTATTTGTGAAAATTTCAACTAGCACGGTTTATGAGGTACATGCTGGTGGGTCCGTTTTTTACCCTTTGGATACGGAACCCCAAAAACATTTATTATCATTGTTTGATTGCATTAAACTAATTGAATGGAACTTTGTTCTATTATCGCCAATGTCTTAACCTGTTCTAGATACAGTTATAGCATAATAACAATCAGCAGATCAACTTCAGTGATGGGAAACGTCTCGCGCAGGTTCGGATGTAGAAACAAATACAGCGAAGGCGGGGAATTAGTAAAGATTTAACTTTATTCTGTTGTACTCCACATTGAGTAGGCTTCAGTGGATTAATTTATTATCAAGTAGTGTTCATTTTCAGTTATATATATTTGTATTTTGTTTCACCAGTAATTTGATAATTCAAGTAGTTCTGGATGAAATGTGTAACATGATACCTCTACTAGTTATAGATGGATGCAATTTTAGTGATTATCGGACCTCGGGAAAGCCCTATTGAACTACTTCTAATCATAGATGTGCTGTCAAACAGGTGTTAAATATCAAATTTTCAAAATCAAGAAAATATGAATGGACTAAAAACAGAATATATATCCATTCATTCGATTGTGTTGTGTTCAATATTCCAGGCTGTTGAACTGAATCTTTGTATCATCTCCCACCTTATCTACTTCTATTCCAAAAGCTTCGTGTCTTCTATATAGGCCACTACATAGGCTCTAGTTCGACAGGAGGGACTTTCAGTAGTTTTAATGGTTGTATTATTTCCGCTCCTAAGTGCTTCCGTCTGAGTCCTTGTAAGTTCTCATCTGAATTTTGAATCAAATCATGCTATAAGCGTTAAAAAAGGGGTAGTAAAATCTTTGTACGATAGGGCCAGAACCATTTGTTCTAATGATAATAATTTCACAAAGGAGATAACTCTACTGAAAAATGTTTTAAATGCCAATAATTACCCGGCAGAATTTGTAGATAAAGAAATCAAGAATATAGAAAAAGGCTCATTGTTAATACCCCATAATAATAACAATAATATTAATAATTCAGCTAACATAATTTTTAAAAACTTGACAATACGTATGTTAGGGGTTTGTCAGAAAGAATTATGAAAATTGGTAATCAATTTAGTATTCGAACCAGCTTTAAATCTAACAATACTTTGAGATCTATCTTAACAAAAACGAATCCAAAAAATGAAGAACAATCTTCAAAAAATTGCATATACCAGATATCTTGTGAATGCGACAAATTCTATTTAGGTGAAACATTTAGACCATTGAAAGTCCGAATAAGTGAACATAAAAAATACATCAAAAATAGGAAGTTTTTTAAGTCAGGTATTTGTAAACATGCTTGGGAAGATGGGCATAAAATTCAATGGGATTCGACAAAAATAATATTGAAAGAGCCCAATAATAAAAGACGAAAAATCAAAGAAAGTGCTTTAATACAACTAAAACTAAATGCAGATAAATGTGTAGCTAGTATTTCAGCCGAATGTAGTCAAATTTGGTTACCAATGTTAGAAAGAGAAATTTCCAATAATCAATTACCTGCGTTATCAGGATAGCATCATAAGTTTTTATCCAGGTTTTCTCATGATTTATCATTGGAATAGTTGTTAATCGATACACACTTCAATACACAAAATCACCAAACTGAGTTATACATGTTTTGAAAATAAAAATGATCATACACAAAAAAGTAACAACAAACGCGTTTTATTAACAACATTTAAAAAATAAGCTAAAAAAAGCGCTATCCCAATAAAAACCGTTCCTGGAACGTGCACTTCACTGGATTCCATTTCGAGTAGACTATCATATCGTTAGAATGTCATAAAATGAAATATTTTATTTCACATTTCACCAGAGGTGTGATCTACTATGAATGGACCTTAATAAAATTTGACAACAAAGTTTTGTAGTCTTAAACTTCAAAATATTATTGATTGTCTAGTTGTCATATTTTTTCGTTGTATCAGATAGGGACCAGAAATTATTTTATAAATTTTATTACTAGTTAATCTTGACAACGGTAGCTGGAACGCTACCGAAACGTCGAAATAAAAAATAAAAAACATTATTGTGGTTTGATTCCCAAAAGAATAAGAGAAAAAAGAATAAGCAGAGTATGTACAATATGTAGGTAACCATCATACAATTAGTGACGTAACTGTCTTTAAATATCTCTCCCTATTTCAACAGCCGGGTGAGAATTTCTTGTCTACCTTGTTCAGATACTTCTTTGTATTGAGATGACCTCTATTTGAATTGTTGCTCATCATCTAGCCAGTTCCTGTGATTTCCCCTCTTATGCAATTTTTTGTGATTCCACAAAACTGTTCAGGGCGTATAAAGTCTCCTTTAGCACCTTTAGCTAACTGGCACTCCAGTTCATTACCTGCGATCTCCTCATGTGCCGTCACAAACTGTAACGCTTCTTGCCAGCCTATTAAGGGATTCTTTACAGTTTTTCTCCAGTCTACATCTTAATCTAAAATGATGTCACGTATTTAGGGTTGGAGTAAAAAACTTTTCATTGTTTCCAATAAAAACTGATTTTTATACTAAACCAGATATTTCTATAACGTTGCTTTTAAAATATACATAACTGTCAATTCAATTCTATCATAATTAACCTCGTTCTTAATTTTGGTTGACCAGTGTAATTGATTTCACAGACATATTTACAAAAGTTGTGTAATAGATAATTGAAGAATTAAAGCGTTAATGTATATTTGTTGTCAATAACATTTCGAATTAAATCGTAGCGACTTTGTATCGATGGAACAAAGGTTCGTGACCTAACCCAATTTAAAAAGACTGACGTCAATAGAATAATTTTTTACGTCTTGTTAATGTCAAGAATTATGTATGCAATAATTTGGTAGGGAAGATCGGGGCAATTTATTCGATTAAAGAAATAGGTATCGCAGAATAACAATTATTTTAAACGCTTTATAAGTTTTGGAATATATTTTTCAAAAAACAGTGACCATTCAACTAAGAAGCAACTACTACTTCCCGGGCTATATGCACGGACGGCTATTGAATTACACTTCAAAGTCAAACGGGGTTGGAGGTGAAGATGTCGTATTGTCATGAATTTCACAGTTCCGTTACTGGAAGACATGTATTGATTGTAATTTTGGCGTCTTCTTCAGTCCGGGATTGAGCTCTTAGAGCTCTCGGACGGAAAACATTTTCCTAGTACTGATGCGGCGTAAATACGCCTAAACCGGTCTACAAGCTATGTTGTCCCTTCTTCTTCAGAATGGTTGGTGTTAAATATCTTGTAGATATACCAATCACGTTTGACTTTCTTCTCTTATCCAGTGAGGATTTTCCGTTGACCAGTAGTGGCAATTTTATTTAAGATCATCTACTTCTACATTCTTACATTCTATTGCGTTTGACATTACATTTTAGTTATATACAGGCTGCGAAAAGTCTTATCGCGTCATACGATTTACACAAGTACGACAAGGAAAATAATATGAGAAAAACTACTTGAAAGAGAGAGACGAGTAATTGTGGGCAGTCAGCGTTGGGCGTGACAGATTGACTATCCACACTATTGGAGTAGATTATATTCACAGGAACTGGGCGATTTTCAAATGCCACAATGAACAAATTAACTTCAAGAGCTCATCCATATCTCAAATATGGTTTTACGAAATCCAAACAAGAGGGTTCAATAAAACTCAAAGTCCAAACCACAATAATTTAATTTTGTCCACCAAAAGGACAATTAATCTGCTACTAGTTTCGGTATATTCATTACCATCATCAGGCTACAATAGAAATGGTATACTTAATATAAAGATCTCATGACATTATGTTTGAAAACTTGGAACAAAACTTTTTTTTAACATAATTTCATGAGATCTTTATATTGAGTATACCATTTCTATTATAGCCTGATGACGGTCATTAATGTACCGAAACTAGTAGCAGATTAATTGTCCTTTTGGTGGACACAATTAAAGTATTGTGGTTTGTACTCTGAGTTTTATTGAACCCTCTTGTTTGAACAAATAAACTTATTGCATCAGCCGAATGACCTCCAAAATACCATTTTATAATTTGCACTTTTTCGCAGGTTAAGTATAGTTTGGCAAGTTTATCTGAAGCTATGCGGCGTCGGTAAGAGGCGAGGAAAAACATGGCGCCTATCTGTCAAACGTACAAATGGCGTACGGTACCTATTTTACCAAGTAAAACTGGAAATACAAAGGTAACTGACAATACCAACGCCACTGGATAAATCAATATCAGTCAATTGACGAAGTGAGAGGGAATATCTCACGCACGTGCTTGCCAATAAGAAGTCAGCTAGTCGATACAAATCACCAATTATGTAATTTGGAGGGTGTGGTCATATAGTTTTCGTACAACGCTGCCAGAGCTTCAAAAAGCCCATAATAAATTTGAAAAACTGTTCATCTTTAA
Source organism: Galerucella calmariensis (assembly GCA_910591675.1). Taxonomy (NCBI): domain Eukaryota; kingdom Metazoa; phylum Arthropoda; class Insecta; order Coleoptera; family Chrysomelidae; genus Galerucella; species Galerucella calmariensis. The sequence continues at coordinate 64,964 of CAJUYG010000867.1, read as the reverse complement.
ATATTCATAAATTGAAAAAATAATGTTCATAGAATAAATCCAAGGAAACAAGCACATTATAAAATTAACGTTCAATCATATATTTATATTGTTAATAATAAAAAGACCCTTTTCTAATTATTATCACTACATAGTTAGCATTTCAGTTTTTTCATAGTTAAATGTGGCAATGTCGAATGTTTTCGACTGCATTTCTTTCACGGTTTCAGATAAACTTGCCAAAGTATATGCTATTGAAGGCATGTATGTATGTATGTGTGATTTTTGGGGTGACATTCACTGAGACCTAAAAGGTCTATTGTGCCCCCCTACTTCTACTCAGTTTCTGAGGAGAGTCTCAGAAACTAGTAGTTCCTTTAGTCCGATTTCCCGGAGGAATTTTAGGATGTCTGCAGGCTTCAACTTAGGCAAATGTTCCTCTTCTATCCAGTAATCTCCCAGGTGCTGTGCTCTAGGATTCTGGAGTGCTGTGCAGTTGGAAAGTATGTGGATGGAGGTTTCTTCTTCCATTCCACAAAATCTGCATTCTTCTTCCTCCACTATTTTGAGCTTTTTCAGGTGCCCATTCAGGCGACAATGTCCCGTTAGGATCCCTGTCAAAATTCTTAGCGCAGTTTTACTTTGACTTATGCATTCTTTTGATCTCAACAGGTTGTAGTCACCCAGAAGAGTCTTTGATTGTATAAGCCCTACTAGATCTTTCCAATGGTCAGATCTTCTCTTTTTCTCGGCATTACTTATTTCTTCCAATATTACATTGGAGCTGATTCCGCAAAAGGGTTCGGGCCCCCAGAAAGGTATTTCAGTCCCTCTCTTTGCTAGTTTATCTGCTATTTCATTTCCTTCTATTCCAGTGTGTCCTGGAATCCATAGTAAGGTGACTATGTTGTTCTCGCCTAGTTCATTGAGTTTGTCTAGGCATTCCCACACCATTTTGGAACTGATTACACAAGAGCTCAGTGCCTTAATGGCTGCTTGGCTATCCGACATTATGATAATCCTTTGTCTTCTGTATCCTTTATCAATATTGAACTGGGCGCACTTTCTTATGGCGTGGATTTCCGCTTGAAAGATACTTGGGGTTTTTCCCAAGCTTTCAGAGTGTTTGGTTCCTGGCCCGAACACTCCTATCCCAGTTCCTTCTATTGCTTTTGAGCCGTCTGTGTACCATTGAATGGCATTCTCTCCAAGTCTGGTAATGGTATTTGGATCCCATTCCTTCTTGTTGCTCATTTCCGTAACGAATTTCTTTGAAAAGTTATATTTTTTCATCATACCGTCTTGTGGCATGTCCCAGGTTGTCTGATTTCTAAGAAGTGAGGAGGTGTTTTTTTTAATGATTCCCTCTCTACTTAGTCTGTATCTTGTTCTTTCTGCAACACTTTCCACCACCATATGTAAAGGGGTGAGGTTGAGAATCACTTCCATGGCCGCCGTTGGGCATGTTCTCATTGCTCCTGTAATGCATATACAGGCTAGTCTTTGAATTTTGGAGAGGTTTTCTCTCGTCGTCAATAGGCTAGTTCTACTACACCAGGCAATGGCTCCATAAGTGATGATTGGTCTCACTATGGCAGTGTACATCCAGCTTAGGATTTTTGGGTTACAGCCCCAGTTTGCTCCTGCCAGATTTCTGCACACCATTATAGCCATTTTTGCCTTGTATGTAATCTTCTTTTCGTGTTTGTTCCACAGGAGTTTACTGTCTAAAGTTAAACCTAGATACTTGACTTCTTGTCTCCATTCAATCTCGGTCCCATCAAGTTTTATGGTTTTGAGGTTGAGTTTTCTTTTCTTAGTGAAGGCTATCAGGATGGTTTTAGTGGGGTTTATATTGAAGGCATTTAAGATGTTTTATTTTCCAAATACAATGGCATGCGCTACCAACGTGATCAACGTTTGTAGCGAAAAGATAAAGAAATAAAAGTTTGAATGTAAATTCTTTCTGTAAAGGACACTGTTGCCGGATGAAAGTGTTTAGTTTCACCTGATAGTGCATAAAAAAAGGAAAAAAGTTAACGATAACGGAACAAAAATATAATTTGTACAAATTAATCTGCGCTTCTGACAACAGCAGTTAAAATAGGGGGCACTGATCACTGGACGTTTTTGGTAGAAGGAACGAAACACGCCCATCGCTGACAGCACACAATTATTGATTTCTCTCTTTCAAGCAGTTTTTGTCATATTTTCCTTGTCGTACTTGTGTAAGTCGTACGTCGCGATAAGACTAATTTTGCGGGTTGTACCTCTTATTAGAAGGGGTTTGAAGGTAGGTAGTCGCCTTTTCACGTTGAAGAACGTCAATTAATAATTTAAATTTGAAGTGCTTCGGGATTTCTCATAAATATGTACAGTAATCGAGATCATGAATTATTCCGTTTGGCTTTCACACACTGTATGTAATAATAATAATAAATGAAGTTTTAAATACTCTACTAAGATTTATATACTTTTCGGTCATGTAAATACCTTAACTGAGTTTTATTCTACATTTGTGGTACTAGAATATACTTATCACATTAAAAAAAATCCATATACACACTGCCATAGACTTTTGCTAGCTCAATAAATATTCAAATCTGGTCCACTGATTGAACCCGGAATCTTTATCCCACTTCTTGATTTCCTTTGTTCCTTTTGATTTCCTTTGTTCCATCAATTATTCGAAAAATAAATTTGTCTTCCAGGTTCAAATCATATGTGTCCATTGTATTATTTTGAATTGGAAATTCAATTATCAATTGATTGTTCCAATTGTTACTCCAATATTGAATTAATTTGATGTGCCATACCTCATTAATGAGCTCATTTACATATTTTTTTATTTTACCATTAGGAAGAGCATATCATTTTGAGGCTCTGTGCAAAAAATAAGACGTCAGTGAGACTCCTAAGTCGCCTAAAAAAAATTATAAACATCAAACAGCGCATATGAAATCTCTCGTTCAGAGAGCGGAGCGGAGAACAGTATTTTGTATGCTTATATGCTTATTATTTTTTATTATACGTTTTACTCGAATCAGTGTTATGTTTGTGAAATAAGAACGCTTAGAAATAATTTCAACTATTCGACACAATGGACCAGAGCCAGAGTAAAAAAAGCTATAAATATTGTGCGGTTCCAGAATTTAAAATACTACGATTAAAACATCTAACAAAACATTCATTTCTATTAATAAGGATGCAAAAAAAACGGAAGCAGTGGCAGAAAAGCATAAAAAGACTCAAAGCATTCACTGATAAGTCAACATACTTTGTTTGTGTATTTTTAAGATTTCATTCTTCTTCAATCAGAAGTACAGAATCGTTATAAATGACCTTATAAAATACGTTGTGAATCCATATTGAGAGGGTTATTGAAAATACGTAGATAATATTGTTCTTATAGCTTGTGGTGGTGTGGTGGTGGTCAACGTAAAAAGTTGCAAATTTGTACGATAAATCTGTCAAATTTGCAGAACTTTTGGAATTTTTTTCACGACCATACAGCAAAAATTAATTTAATTGCAATTTTAACAATGTTCCGGACTCCGGAACAGGTTGCAGAATTTCATAGTTTGTTTTTATACCATTCCCGACCTTACGTCAAAATTTGAAAACTTTTGGAATTATAATCAATTGATTGTCTTGACTGACTGAACTAATTATCGCAAGTAATTTGTTTTACGACAGTTGAAAGTGATTTAAAAATTTTAGTAAACGAGCCCATTGCCACTACTCGGTTTAATAAATTTTTAATAGGTATGTTTTTTTATAAAATAAATCAGTGTACTATTAGTTATTATAAAGAAGTACAGAAATAAGAAAATGTGATAGTTAAACACAAAACCACATGTTTACTTTAATTTAAACGTTGTCAACTTATTAAAAATCAAATATAAGGAACTGTTTCCCACTAGCGTCTAGGAGTTCAGGAGGTCACGAAGATAAACGAAAGTTAGTAGTTGAGGTGCGCATGCGATCAAGCAGCGTTTAACCTTCTATTAGATGTGACTGATGTGAGTGGATTGGGGCAGTTACTAGGGTGCCGAGGTCTCAACTCAGAGGTCGTAGGTTCGGAACCCGGTTAGGTCCTGGGTTTTCATGTTTTTTTAGTTTTTTATTTCTTATTTTCTGATATTTTTATACATAGTTACACTTTGATCAACCGGGTCTGGGCCTGGGTTTTCTTGTTTTTTTTAGTTTTCTATTTCTTATTTTCTTATATTCACATATTTACTTCATATATGTTTTTTCTACAGCGAAGAGGGGCCAAATCCATCAGATTTTCAACATGAAATTTCCTAACATGTCTTCTTAAACTTGATAGTGCACTAAAGCCACTATCACATTCTTTGCACTTATATTCCATTTTACCGTGAATCTTAATAAATTTAAGTAGTTTCAATAATTTCTATTAATATTAGAATCGTTGATTATTACCGTTGAGTGATAACGCTGCTTGGACGCATGCGCACCTCAACTACTAACTTTAGTTCATCTTCGTGACCGATTTTACCTGAACTCCTAGACGCTAGTCTGTTTCCCAACCGATTGTTATCAGGTCATTGCTTTTTTATGACGTTCTTTGAAAAAGGCAGAATAATGCTGCTACAAGAAAAATCACGCGAGCCGAAATATAGAAATAACACAATAAAAAGCGAAGAATAAATTGTGAAATTTCTCCAGAAGTCTTCAGATACATCTGAGTTGGTACAAAATAAAAAAATCTCTGTGTCAGCTCCAACGTGCAACAGTTTGAATAATTACAATCAACAACTTTTTTTTGACATCAAATCTAACCAATCTTCCATGGGACAATGACATATCTTATGCAAGTGTCAAAAAGAACAGTTTAAATATGAAGTTGGGTGTTCAAGTTTAAACTGGTTCAACTTCCATAGAATATATGATAATCATGATTTAGTTTAATGCTTAAATTATTTGGTCTGTTCGTAGAGCAGTCACAGTCGGTTGGAAACTGGACGACTCATGCGCAGAGTCTTTTCGTGAACGGTCTTTATTCACTGCGCTTGATTCGTACAGTTTCCAACCGTTTGTGACTGCTCTACAAACAGACCTAGTTCAACCACCAAAATAGTATACCTCTTTTCAAGTCAACCATTCAGGACAAACCATGTACAACCACTATGAATGTCATGTATAAGCTTGACATATCATCTCAAGTGTACACTTGCTCAGCCCTTGCTGGTGATGGTCACCTATCCAAAGCGTGTGTGAACGTAAATGGGATTTATCTCCACAGTTTTATATTTAGGAATTTACGGACAGTGTGACTAGTATCCAAAATTGCAGCCTTCTGCAGATAGACGTATGTTTTTCTGAAGACCCAGTTAGGCTGTTTTGTGGAGTTTTGGGAATTAGTTTGGTAGATGAAACGATGACCGGCACCACCTAAACTTGCTATGTTTTGGCAATTTTCTTGTATTTTTCTGAAATATTGTTGTTATTGGGTACAGCAACATCCACTAGAAGAACCGAGTTAGCTTTTTCATCCACAACTACGATATCAGGTCGGTTATTCTTCACCCGTCTACCGGTGATAATTGATCTATCGTAGTATAGTCTGAAATCAGCATTCTCCAGGACTGAATGCGGATGGTACCTTTAATAAGGGGTGTAGGTGTTAACTAATCCAAATTTGTTGGCCTTCTGACTTCTGACGGATGATGTTGCAAAGTTGATTGTACCTGCGTAGGTAATCAATGTTAGCTATGGCTGAACATCCTGACATAATCTGTTGTATCGTCTCTGTTGTTTGTTGACACCTTCTGAACTTGTCCGACACGATGTTTGGATCTCTTATGATAAATTTCTTGTAATTTTTGGTATTAGTTACTTGGTCTTGAACTGCCATAATAAATCCTTTTATTTCTGGAAATAATGTTCCATTAGAGAGCCACTTATTTGATGCTTCCTTGTTATAATATGAGGTTAATTAAGGTCGTGACGATGTCGACCATGAAGCACTTTCTGGGCCCACTCCGCCTGTTTGACAGAGTCTTGCACGATTTCAAGTTTTTTATCACGACGTACAAGATTTAAGGGGGAATAGTTTTTATCTGCTTTTACGACCCTCTCATGCAATTCAGATGTTTGAGTTTTGTCAATGAAGAATTCTTGAAGTTTAGATATTTCTTGTTATGTAAATTAACTATGTCCACTAGAGCACTCCCTCCCTCTATTCTTGATAGTGTTGTCCTGATAATTGATGATGTTGGGTGGTGACATTTGTGTTTGGTCATCATGGTACGCGTTGTTCTTTGAATATCTTCCAGCTCTTTTTTTGTCCACTTCAGAATTCCAAATGAATATGTGAGGATCGGTATGGCGTAGTTATTAATTGCTTTGGCGAGATTTCCTGCGCTCAACTGGGATTTCAACAAAGTAGTGAATTGGCCTCTTATTTCGATTTTAGCTTGCTTTCGGTCTAGGTGCTTAACTTGCTAAGATCCTAGATATTTGTAGGTTTCATTAATTTGCATGGCAGTTATTGTTATTAATATTATTATTTTTATGAGCACTGAAGATTTTATTCTTATATTCTTATATCCTACTTAACAAAAACATCTGACAATATAAAAAAATTATTTTCTCTTGGCTTATAATTTTGTATTTTTTCGATTTTAACAAACACGTGTTAAAAAGACTCGTACACATCAACATTAATTAACAATAATAAATAAAAACTACTAAACGTATGTTAATTAAAGAAAGTATACGCAAGCTTTCACACCATTTACAGCAAAACGAACATATTAAATACAACCGTGAGAAGCCGGCCCAATAACTTGGCATTCAACATTGGTAGCATTCCTGAATGGTAGTAACGTTAAAAAGTATTCTATATTTTTGAATGATGTACAAAATAAGACTCGCCTGGTTTATTAACACCTTTGATAAATAGGTATATGGAATAGTTTGATTTGGATAGATGATATCTTTGAATTATGCCAATTACTTCATCCGGTTTTCATTTGACGTTTTGACTTTTCCGCATTTTACTTGCATGGAAATAGAAAATAATGGATTGATTTGTATTGAACTGGACAGAAAATTTGATATTGTCGAGTTGACCTGAGGTCATTTTGTTTTCCTCAGGTCTGTCGGAAGGAGACTAAATTTTTCCCTTGTTGATTTTGAGATAAAATAAATTTGAAGATGGAATCGAATTACTGGATGTCAAATTCTAGAAAACCTATTATTATTTGCAACTATTTGCATTCCATATTACCATACAATCAGAAAGATAATAAGAAAACAACACAGATGATCCGCATAATATTTTATTCAAATTTCTTCACTCGTTTTATTTATTTATTTAAAAATAGGAAAAATCCATAAAATCTTGTAATAATTTCAAAATATTATCCAACAATGTCACCAATATACTTTTTATAACTTGATAAAATTAAGAAAATATAATAATATAACCTTCATCAGGATGCAGTGGAACTTGAAATCAAATATGGGCTAAAAGGCATTGTTATAACAATAGTTGTGACGTCAATGTCTAGTGACGTCAAACCGTTAGAATATTCAGCTGGTGGTGTCAATGCTCTGTCTCAAGATCTTTGTGCATAAGCGTAGCTTTTAGGGGCCTTTTCAAAATAAAGTTGTTCCAAAACATTTAAAATATAAATCTTAAGAATTAGGTAAATGTTTGTAATTGTTTATGTTTGCATTGTCGAATGGACTACACTGTCAATAATGGTTGTTTTGTTTTCATGAGACAAATTGAATAATTTGACCTCTTTATTTTTTAAAATATCTCCACTAATGATTAATAGTATCAAATATCAGATATATTTACTGATAAAACCACATTTATTACTGTATCTAATAACATTCAGCTTCCGTTTACATATACTTTATTAGAAAAATATAAAACCGCAAAGACCACAGAGATCATTAACAAAGCTGAAATACTTGTGTGGATTGGTAGGTGATCTTTTTTTTATCCTTATCCATTTAAAGTCTGCGTAATAGTGAAACATATCAAGAAGTGATAAAAAGTAGAATGAAATAGGGAATTCCATAAACGAAGGAAGGATTTGTTGGAATTATACAGACAGTAAGTGATAACAATAATATTTTCAACAGAAACTTTGCTAACGTTTGTAATAGAAGCCAGAAACAGGGGTAATAAAAATTAATGAGGAAAAAAATATATGGAAGTACCAAAATACAGGTATGGCAAAGGTACTCAATCAATAAAAATTCGGGAATATGTAAGAGGTTGAAAACTTTGAATGTCTCGAAAAAAACATTAACAATCAAAATGACAAAAAGGATGGAATTGTATAGAACAAAACAATCAAGAGATTCACAATAATGAGAATGTACAAGACAGCAATTAAGAACAGCAGTCTTTTTTTCAGCTGAAACTACAGGAAGAATAAGCGGTGATGGAAAAAACATTGGGAAAATTGGAAAGAAAAGTTATTAGGTAACTCCTTGGACCAAAGAAATCGAATAAGGAAGTAGAAGAAATAGTAGAAACTGGGAACAATAATAAAAGAATTCAAGATAAGACAGCTTGGACATATTAAATGAATAAAATAAAGCAGTAATGTGAAGAGAATAACAGAGGGGACAATAGTTATAAAAAGACCAGATGCTTGATGGATGGACCAAATAGGGAGAGATCTAGAAAAACCAAAAATACCCAGGAGGGGGAGGAATGGAGGAAAATTGTGGAAATAGAAAGCTTCAAATTCAAGCAGGACATTTATATGGATACACTCTCCAGTTTAAGTGCCAAATATGGGTAGTTACTATTTCGGAAGTAGAAGGACTTTTTGTGTAGTGAGCTCAAAAGTGTAATCTGATCTAAAAACAAATAATAAAGTGTCCGCCGACTGATACCTACTACATTTTCTTCCAGTGTATGTATGTAGTCAAATTATTTTTTTGCATTGAAAAATTTTTAAAACAGACAAACGTAGATATTAAAATAAGGAAATATTAGATTGAGACATATATTGACTTATTTTCTTGTTTCTTAGTAAAACCAGATCTTCAGTAAGGTGTTTCATTCCAGAAATATATAGACCAGTAGCCCATGACACGTGTAGGCTTCATTATTTTAAATAGAAATCATATTTGGAAAATTATTACCGAATGAAGTATCGCCGTGAAATGTAGGTATGCCACTTATGTTTTTAGCATCTACTAAGCTAGCAAAATCTCCATTAATTGTATTTCTTTCCACCTTTTTAACAATTTCTAAAAACCTAGCTTATCAAATCAACACTTAGTATCGCTTGGATTTGTATGACATTTTTTTACCATAAAGTAGTACCAAAGGAATGCATACAAGTACGTGTTATCCATTAATTAGTTGTTCTAGTTCCGTGAAAATTTCAAGATGTCCTCTGTAGCGTCGACTAGCAAGTTTTGGTTTTGTACAATGGCCTCTACTTGTTTTTTAAATGAGGCACCCTGTATATTTTTGGTCTATATTATATATACATACAGTGTGGAAACCACTTATGGAATAAAATTCTTTATGTCATTATTTTAGAAAATTATAAAAAATGCCGAGACACATCAACTTTTGAATTGAGTTGTGCGTTATGTAAACATAAATGTAAATGTACAGGGTGATTCAAGCAAGTATGCCCTAGTCGGTGTTGTTTTTTTTAATGAAACACCCTGTATATTTGCATATTTTTGAAATCATCTTAATGAACCGATTCCAACAAACTAAATAATGTATGGTCAATTATGAATTATACAGGGTGAAATTTTCATTTTTACAGTTATTAAACACATACATAAAATACCTGATATTTGATTTTAATACATTAAAATAAATGCTCAAAATGTTTTCCACCTAGTTGTTGGCAATAGCACAGTCTCCTATAGAACTCCTCCTCAACTTTGTTCAAAGTTTGAGGTGAAATATTCCGTATTTCTGTAATTATCCTGACTTTGAGGTCTACAATGCTAGTTGGCTGTGTTGCATATACTTTGTTCTTGAGATAACCCCACAGAAAAAAATTTAACGGCGTAAGGTCTGGCGATCTAGCCACTAGTCTGGCCACTCAATAGTACCTCTTCGTCCAATCCATTTATTGGGGAAAATTTCATCTAAATAAGTTCTTACCATTAAAGCATAATGGGGTGTTGCCCCGTCTTGCTGGAACCAAACATTTTCATTCGGTAAGCTAGGATCTATTGCGTTGTACATTTAAATTTATGTTTACATAACGCACAACTCAATTCAAAAGTTGACGTGTCTCGGCATTTTTTATAATTTTCTAAAATAATGACATAAAGAATTTTATTCCATAAGTGGTTTCCATACTGTATAATGTATAATATTGTTATTTAATATTATTTTTATTATTAAATAATTTGAAAGTTGATGATTATTTGCAATTTAGAAAAAGTGTATCATGTTTATTGCCTTAGTTCATAGGAAATAATTACACTCAATTGTAAACATGTATTCATGGTAATAAACAAAAATTTATGACTCGATTTGTCCTGCTTTATTACTGGTAATATTGCTAGTTTTATAATCCTTCCTACGTAAAAACTATTCGGTGCTTCTTATCTTAATAGTGTTGTTGAATTTTAGTAGAATATGGGACACACATTGAATTTAAATTGAATTTAAAAAAATTATGTAGTTACCAATGAGACTCATTTATATTTACCTATGCGAGGTATAAAATAATTGGTAGGAGCAAAGTCTAAATAAAAAATTCACTGAAATAAATAAGATATAATAAAAATATAAAAATAGTGAATCAACTAACTATTTCTGAATTAATGTAGATAATAACAGAGGTTACAACAAAGTAAATGTTACAAAAGTGTAATATATCACTCTAGTGTATTAACAGTTTGTATATTGAAAACCAACACATAATTAGGATTATATATCCAGAAAAAATATACAAATACATTCAATTTCAATAGTTCAATACCATTATCAAGCCTTACAAAGTAAAAAAAATACTGTCACAACCAATATTTACAATGAGTGGATCGATCAATTGATCAGTGATGTTGTCCAACTTCCACCTTTTCTCTTCTTCTTTATTCGTATGATTTACAGTTTTCAGGCTTCACATCTGTTGGTCCACGACCGCTCGTCAAGCGGATTAAGATGTTTCTGCTTCAAAATATTTATAAAATTAATCAAACTTAGGTGGGAACTATAAAAATTAGAATTAAAATGAGAATGAAAAGATTCTCACGCGGTTGTGGTCCTGTACATACTACCTGTAGTAAAAGTCCACATATTTGGGGAAAAATTACTATCTTCGTCGATATAAGTTTCCACGATATAATCGTAAAATTTCGATAGACTCGGATTACTGGGCATTATTGAATGAATTTCTTCCGAAAAAAAGTTTCCTACTTCATGAGAGTCCGAAAATGGAAGTCCAAAAAATATTTCAAGAAAATTGCCTATTTCTGAGCTTTTGTTCCTATATTCTGTGACTAAACCCAAATTTTGAATTTTACGATACGACGATTGGCACAAATGGAATCTACATTCTATAATTTTTATATTCGGCCACATTATTGAACAAGCGTTATGAATTGCCTATTCAAAATCAACAATGACTGTTGAAGGTTTAAATATCAGATCCAAAGCTTTACATTTTCATTTAACAGCTGAAATAATTTTAAATAACTTGAGCTGTTCTTGTTTGTTGGTAATAAGCAAAACACAACAGGTATATAATAGTCATTTTAAAAAGCATGAGCTGGCCCTCTGACGCTTCAAGGTGAACCAATATGATTGTCGGATGAAGTAAAATATCTTGGGGTTATCCTAGACCCAGGCTTAACTTGGAACCGACACCTCCAGCACTTGATCAAGAAAGCAGAGGTGACCTTCATGGTTGCCAGACGCACTTACGGCACTAAATGGGGACTTAGACCCAGCATGGTACACTGGCTGTACAAAATGGTTGTCATTCCCAGGATCACATATGCATCTCTGGTATGGTGGCCAAAGATCAGACAATCCTCTGCTATGCTAAAACTAAGCAAGATCCAAAGACTTGCATGCATTGCAAGACGAGCAAATATGAAGGGATTGTCTCGCTTGGCAAATACGCTTCTGTATTTCAAACAGAGGTCTATGCAATACTTGCATGTGCAAGGGCTAATAATATGAGAACCTACAACAACAGGCAGATCAGGATCTACAGTGACAGTCAAGCCGCCCTTAAAGCACTTCAGAGCTATAGGGTGACATCTCGGCTAGTATGGGAATGCGGCGAAGAACTAAGAAGACTGGCGACTCGGAACAGTGTAACACTGGAGTGGGTCCCAGGTCATAAAGGAATCGCAGGCAATGAAAAAGCTGACGAACTCGCAAGAGTAGGATCGTCAACTCTGATGAACGGACCCGAACCTGCTGTGGGCATCCCCAGATGCTTAACGAGGTCATGGTTAAAAAGGTGGTTGAAAGAACAACACAATAAACACTGGAAGAATACGACCAGGCAAATACATGGGAAGAAATTCATAAAAGAACCATCAGAGAAAGTAGCGAAAGAACTGCTCTCAATGAGCAGGAACAAACTACGCACCATTACGGGGCTACTTACGGGACACTTTTCCACAACGGAGCACCTAAACAAAATAGGGCTGTACAACGGAGACCTCACATGCAGAAGATGCAAAAAGGATACCGAAACAGCTCTGCATATACTATGCAACTGTAAGTCGCTGGACCACAGAAGGCAGAAACTGTATGGCAGAGCCCAAATGACTCCAGAAGACTTCTACAACCAACCAGCAAAGAACCTGTATGAGCTAATACAGGGAACGTATTTGCTGGATCGGTACAGTAAATAATTGAAGAATTTTCAGATCGATTAGAAAATAAAATTTTATCCTGGTCGAACTGAAGGGTAGGCTTAACTTGGATTAATGCAGGTATTCCTGGTCCAACTGACCGGTCTCCGTTCAATCGGGTTTAGTTCGCAATAATATGGTGGTGATCTAGCTACCGTCCACGATTTCGCAATTTCTGTTTAAGAAGTTAACACACAGAATACAGCTCTTTCCTCATAGAACCGTCCACGATTTCGCAATTTCTGTTTAAGAAGTTAACACACAGAATACAGCTCTTTCCTCATAGAACCGGAATGGAACTTAATATACAAGTAGAGGTCGAGTCGACCATTGGAAGTATATTATAACGTCAACAATTAAAGTGGTTTGGATATATGGTAAGAATGGACAACTCGAGACAAGTAAAGTAGCAAACCAAATGAATAAATAGAAGATAGGATAGAAGGAAATGGGATGATGTAATAGATGGTATCCTGGAAAAAAATAACAATAACTGGAAGGAAGGGAATGAGGTCGCACAAAATAGGAGATGCTGGGCACAATTTGTGTATAGAATAAACTGAACCATTAGTGTATAAGCCTCATTATTTATATCTTGTATACTATTATATAGATATTTTATGAGGTCTTCTATGAAATTTCATGTCTTACAAAAATTTTACCTATTGATAAAATTCCAATTAATTTAATAACAAATTTAACATATCTACATTTTAACCATTATACATTAGAAATTTTGACATTTGATAAGTATAAGAAATTCAATTAGATATTGATAATATAAATTAAATTCTTTGAAGCGATATAACAATTAACTAGTGGATTTAAAGTTTGGATATATTTTTAATTGTTTAATAAAATAAGGATAATAGAGAAATAATATGATTTGAGCTTAATTTTGTGTTAAGCCCAACCCTGAGATAAGTAATTAACAATGAAAATTCAATTAAAAAATATATAATATTGATAATTAAACAAGATTTAATATTATAAACAAATAGAGAAGTAAAAATCAATACAATATATACATATATGATGTTTTGTCTTTTGTATGATAACATTGTTTTTTGTTTACCATTTATTTTAAAAAAGTTTCTAGACAACGTCTTCATTAATTTCCCTCTGCATTATTATTTGTTGTATTTACTTTGCGTCAATATATTTAAATTGAATTATTCCAAATTAAATTATAATACTTCAATAAAAATTCATTGAAGCAGTGCGTAGTTTTTTCTACTATACCACGTAAGAAGTCTGTATTTTTACGAATTTGTTTTTATTTAATGTATTATAAAACTCATTGTTCTGTACACTTATGTATTCATGTATTGCTGCTCTGAATATATTATAATATGCTAATATCTGCATTTATTTGGCTATGATCTTATGTAAACAATTACCTTTTAAAATTTTAACCATGCTTATCATTGTTGGAGCTATATACCTACGCACGGCACATTTTATTCTATTCTCATATTGGAAAAAAGTTATTTCTTCAAGATTTTTATTGTATAACCTGACATCTCTCTTATTACGTTATGTAAGCGTTAATTTTGAGAATAACCATACACTTCGTACTGCAGAGAACAGTAATAATTTAATATGGAACGAATGAAATTGTCTTGGATATGTTTGCATGGATAAATAAATAAATACTTCATTTTCTTTATGACAAACATACATTATATGTAGTATTGGTCAGATTTAAAGTAAAAACAAAGAAACAAACTCACTAAAGTTCAAAAAACCTTTTGACTGAATGTGCTGTCAAGAATTCCTTTAATTTTATCGGACTTTATCCTGTTGGGATCCTCCTATCCCCCCCTCCTTTTTCAATGAACGGTACCTGAATAACTTGCATAATACAAACTCATGTTATTTCTAATTTCTAATTTATTTTCAGCCCTCGGGATGGAGAAAGCTCAGAAATATCGTGCAGTGGACTCCATTTTTTCAAACCTACAAAAAGCAGAGGTATCCTTGGGTGCAGCTAGCTGGACATCAAGGAAACTTCAAAGCTGGACCTGACCAAGGCACTGTTTTGAAAAAATTGTGTGCCAAGGAAGAAAAATGTTTTAAAGTAAGTTTTTTTATTTGATTTATTTTGTTGTTCTATATTGATTGATATGTTCACCACAGCTAGTCAAAGTTCTAAGTCCTTCGCACTTCAATATTTGGCTTTTTGTGTTCTTTTTAGATGTTTATATGGAAAGACTAGTTGTTCATATCAAAGTGATAAAAAAAATAAACGTCACATCAAGTGTAATTTATATTTAATATTCCGTGATAACTTTGTAGTTCTGTGTCAGTCATTGTCTGTCATCTTGCGAATATAATTGAAATAATTATTATATATTTTTTTTGTCCTGAGGGCGAAGAAGAAGTATAGTAAGCAACTTGTGTCAAAAACATATTTAGTCACCTATTTCATGAGGAACTCTTGACTAAAGTAACGTTTTTGACACTCGGTACTTAATACAGTATAAATGTAGCATAGCTATAATTATTAATCGCGTCTAATAAAAATTGTTCAATACTTTTATTTTTGTTCCAGATCCTTATGAAGGATGTACTACGACCATATGTTCCTGAATATAAGGGCTTAGTAACGAGTGACGATGGAGAATGTTCCTATATACAATTACAGGATCTCTTAGGAGACTTTGTATCTCCTTGCGTGATGGATTGCAAAATTGGTGTTAGGACGTATTTAGAAGAAGAACTTGCCAAAGCAAAAGAAAAACCAAAATTGAGAAAGGTAAAATATAAATCATTAAGTACAAATATATTACCG